>JAQGBW010003922.1:0-15019 GCA_034698625.1 Julus scanicus | reverse complement strand
TGCTCTTCACACGAGGCTATTTTTAAGTTGCATGCAGCATTAAGAATGCTGCATGCTGCTGTACTGCAGTCGCTACTGTGAGGGTTTAAGGGTAGTTCACACCACGAGTTGAAATGCTGCGCAGTTTTTTAATTGGCTGTGCAGCAAAAGTAGCCTGGTGTACAGCCACCTTAAGAAAGACGAATACATCCATCTGTTCTCACTGTTCGGGTGCACATCTAATAAGCAGATTGTCCAAATAAAGGAAATAACTCAAAAGTTCACCAGGCTTGGAACCCGGCATTAACCCTGCAGCCATCCCTAAACCACTCGGCTATTTCTGAAGAATGCCCAATCAGGCAGAAAATTAAACTTCAGGCCCGTCTCCACATAGATTATGGAGAAAAGATCTCTGCGTATCTATCAACTAAACATCAAAATGTTGCATTGCAACGCTGGAAATCTTGGACTACATGAGACAGACTCGAGTGGACATCACTTTAGTATTGGAGCCACATACTGGTCCTGATGGGAAAGCTCGGAGTTACCCCGACTACGAATGTTTTCAGGACGTTAATGGGGCAACACGAAACAAGGCTCTAATCTTGATCCGACGAGGGCTTCCACTGGAGTCCATACTACTTGCACAGCACACCCATGCAAACACAGTCGTTCTCCAACTCAAGTCTTAATGGCAGAAAGATGGTCATCATGGCTTGCTACTGGGAACCGGACGTACCCCCAGCCCCTAAGCTCGGTGCTCTCGAGACAGTCATGACTGCCCTGCACCTTGTGCCCACCGTCATTGGCGGCAACTTCAATGCAAAACACCCATCCTGGGAAGGTGTATGAATGAATGCGCGGGGAGCTTTCACTGGTCGACTTCATCGCTGCTCACAACCTCGACCTGCTGAACAATGGGACAATCCCTACATTTGAGGACCCACGTCCAATGGGAATTCGCCGCTCTTATATTAATCTTATGATGTGCTCCACTACCCCTGGCCTATCTGTGGTAAACTAGCAAGTGATCCAAGAGGCAAAAATGACGGGAAACCACAATGCGATAACATATGAGATTGAACACAGGTTGACAACACTCATACCACGGCATCCTCAGACAACCTTTCGGTGGCGGACAAGGGGAGCTGACTGGGGGGCATTCAACAATACCTTAGAGGAAGCCTTGGATGGCATGAATCTCACCCCGGAGATCGTGAAGCGACTGCGAGCACCGAAGATCTTGATAATATTGTGGCCTTAATCACAACAGCAATCACACAGGCATGCGACGGAAACCTCCCATTAAAAGCACCTAACCGGAAATTTAACCCTATTTGGACACCTGCCCTCACTGACACTAAAAATGTGTTTTACAACTCAAAGGAGTAGTGTTTCGACTGTCTCGGAACCCAGACGCCACCGCATTCAAGGAGGCTTTAGAAGCATATCCCACGACCCGAGAAAACTACGAGTGCGACATTCAGGCTGCCTCAACCAACAGCTTTAGGAAATTCTTAGATGGTCACCACGATCTACCAAAGGCACCAATGTTTTCTTGGAAGTTTTGCAATGAAACCCTGGTCACACTACACATCGATCATGCAGGTCCATTCATAAACGTGATCTTCTTCCTCATCGACGATTCTTACTCTAAATAGTTGAAGTAGTTCCAGTACCATTTACCGATTCCGAAGCAACCATGAGAGTGCTATGCACACTGTTTGCCACTCGTGGGGTCCCTGAGACCATCGTCTCTGACAACAAAACTGGGACCTATGAAGGACGCTTTTCGACACATCATGTCCGGAGATTGGAAGCTACGATTAGCTTGCAACCTGATCTCCCAGCACATGACACCACATGCTGCTACAGGTTGTAGCCCAGCTGACCTACTTATATGATGCCGTTTTCACGCCTGTTTAGACTTGCTTCATCCTGACCTATGTCAAGCGATAGATGCCAAGCTCGAAGACCTACAATATGACTCAAAGTCAAGCCAACGGCACTGAACATTTGCTGTGAACCACAAGGTGCTCGCCCCCCCCTCAGCATCCAAGCCAAGTGGATTCAAGCGACAATCACCGAAGTCATCAGGCCGGTTTCCAATGTCCTCACCAATGACAGACAACACTATTGCAGACACGTAGACCAGCTGCGGAGCCGCGACAGCAGCGAAGAGACTGTACCAAGAATTCCTGCTCTGGATTCTGATCCAGTACCTACTCCTCTTTGCTCTTTTCCAGATCCTGCACCACCAGAGGTCCTACCAAGCAACCCATCTCCACGATCCAGTGCGACTCTAACCTGAGGGTCGCCATCACCGCAGCTAATGTACCTTCGCCATTCCTCATGTCCCAATCCCATCCAGGATGGTTCAAGCACTTCAAGATCGGGGAAATGAATGTTGTGTTCTGACATCGCCTGTCTTCGCAGATGATGCTAACGCTAAACGCCACTAATGGCGCTTATGCCAATGGTGTCTTGCCCGTATGAGTGCGAGTTGCCCTCATACGGGCGCATATGAAACACAAATGTGACATATACATAAATCAAAATTAAAAAAGTATGGCCCGCTATATAAATATAATATATTGAACACTTTATTTCACTGAAAACAATGAAAACACATTCTTTTCAAAAGTTATAAGAGTAATTAAAATAACTGAATTAATAAACAAGTACCAAAAATTATAAGAGTAATTAAAATAACTCGTTAGAAATTCAATTGAATATATTAAAAAAACATTTTTAAGAAGTACATATAAGGTAATATTTCTGAATCTTGTTACTATGTTAGACGGTGTACAAACAAACATTCCATAACTTTGTCATTAAGTGTTCATCATGATCGTTGGAGATGTCGCATAAGAAATTGTAAAGAGAGAATGACTACAAGGAATGGTACACGGCTTGAAGGATCACGTCTCACTTATAGGCAAATAATTTTATTTGTGTATTGCTGGTCAATGGAATTGTCCAGTGTCAAGTTCTGCGAGTCCGAGTTGGATATTTCAAAGAATGCTGTTATCAATTGGAATAATTACTTAAGAGAAATATGTGCAAAATACTAATGAAAAATCCTGCTATTAGTGGTGGGCAGATATCACAGTTATAATAGAGGAAAGTTTATTTACTCGTCGGAAGAACCAAGTTAGAAAAGTTTTTCCAAAGCAGTAGGATTTTTCATGGCATTTGCCGCGAAACAAACGAGTACTTCATGTTTTGTGTGCCAGATAGATCAGCAGCAACAGTTAAGCCAATTATAAAAACACATGTACGACCTGGCATCACAGTTATATCCGACCAATAGAAAGCCTACAATGAAATTAATAATATTCCAGCTAAAAGAGAAACAAATGGCACAATGGCACTCACCACCATATGATTGATTCGTATATGTGGAGTTTAAGTGGCATCAACACATTAAAGTAAATGGTTTGAATGCGCTTACCACAATTTTAGTTGACATTGCCCAGTTATATAAACCAGAATAATGCAATTTGGTGTGTAACCAAATGATTCATTTTTATCAGTTTGCCTAACCCATTTATTACTAATCGTGTGTCATTATGTGGCCTTCAACATGCCATACTTTCTTTTTTAAATTATTTAACGTGTGGTATTATGTGACCTTTTACATGTCATACTTGGCTTGTTGGTGAATTAACAAACAAGTACCGAATCTTCCAGCCACACCTGTTATGACCGCTCACAATTATTTTTGTAATTGCACTAATTGTTAAGCAATAAATAGGTATTGATACACTACAAAAAAGTCTCCAGGTGAAACCACAACACAAAGCTTACTTTAAACCACTATATATTCTGGACAACTACATAGAAAGTCTTTTCTTAGTGAAATGTACTATAAAGATAAATCACCTTCTGAAAATGATCCTACTAAAGCTGAAGAAGGATGTGGAATAAAGAAAAGATATACCACAGCTAACAAAAAAGGAAAAATTGACATGATGGGCAGATTAGAGCTCGTCATATTTAAACAAGATAAATTTATCGTAAATGATGTGGTTGTTCAGATAAAAATGATCTTAAGTAAACCAGAGTTTTGTTTAATAGCTGCAGTCCACCTATAATGTTAGCACATGCTAAGTGTTGATGAAGGTAGATTAAATGTAATGTTAAGCATACAGAATAGCATACCTTTAGTGTTGGCAAAGGTTCACATGAAATTGACATACCTAATGCATTTTTTAGGACAGCAACCTACATTTCTTGTGATGGGATTGGTAAATAGTTCAGCAAAAAATTGTGATTTAGCACTTAATCCATTTCACTTTCAACATAAAAGTTTAAACTCATTAAGTGTTCACATTAATGGTGTGCAGTATCCGAGTAATCCCTTTAAAACGAAATTTGATAGTAATCAGTGGGTGCGACTCTACCAAGAATTTTTTTAAGGCAACTGGCCAGTATTATGGAAGTATTGCTCCTGAAATTTCATACGAAGAATTTAGTTTAAGTCACACATTGTATGCATTAGATTTAACATCTGATCTAATTGCACTCGATGGTACACATTTTAACTTAGTAAAAACTGGTTCTATGGGGATCAATTTGATAAAGTGCTAGGTGCAATTATGAAACTCGTCGTTTTTGCAGTTTTTCAAAACATCATTGAAATATAGATAAGTTGTGCAGTGTCACTACTGATTACTAAAGGCATGCATCACAACTTAGTTTGTTATAACGGCACAAATCAACAGGATACTTATTTGGGGGTGTTTTAGCCATTGATATGATTCCTCATCATGCCAATTATCAATGTTACATCATAAACCTGGATAAACACAGTGAACCAGAATCACATTGGGTTGGTGTTTACTTAACTAAGTTAGAAATGGCAGATGTTTTGACAGTTATGGTTTACCTCTGCTTTTAACAAAAATTCTACAATTTATTGAGCAAAATAGTATAAGATGGCAAAATAATCCAAAACAACTCCAGCATGACCAAACCGCTGTCTGTGGACAATATTGTTTATGTTATTTATTAATGCATGTTTCTGGTATAAGTATGTATTCATGAGTGGAACAAATATATATGGTCAGGTCTGAGCCATACCTGGCCAAGTCTGTGACATACCTGGCAAAGAGCAGGCCATATCTGGCCTTTGATGAGCCATATACATAGGCCATGTTTGAGCTTAATCGAAAAAATGGTACTGAACATCTCCTTTAAAATGATTGATCACACATAGGCCATGTGTGAGCTTATTAGAAAAAATGGTACTAAACATCTCCTTTAAAATGATTGATCACATTTCAAAACAAATTTTGTAAATAAAAATAGATATTTAGCACTTTAACATTTTTATCATTTAATGACAGAGTAATCAATCTTTGAATTATGAAATTTCCTCTAAAACTTCCACAAGTAAATTACACCAAATAAAAAATAGTTTTGTTAAAAATTATGAGTTGCCTTTTATTTATGGTTGCCCCTTTTTTCAGTTTGTACTTGTGTGCGCGTTTTGCTCTCTGTGGCATGGGGTTAGACATCTTGTTTTACTTTTCACCAGGAAAGAACAAAGAATTAAAATTGTAGCTGCTATTTATTCGAGAAGTTTTAGACACATTACGGGATTCTATCATACGTGAAAGCACAATTTCATCTGCCTTTCGTTTTAAAAGTTAAAGATAGACGGGTAGTCTTCTTCTAACCTGACATTTAGTGGCATCTGCGACAGGACAAATAACAGCATGAGCATGGATGGCTTAAAAAGCATGAATGCCTATAGTCATCATTCGCTTGGACGAGTAACAGTCTACATCAGCTCCTTGATGAAGAAGAGCCTGAACTTTTGAAACTACTGCCAGGAGTAATGATGAAGTTTCGTGAAAACAAGATTAGAGTCATTGCGGATATCAGAAAAGCATTTTTACAAATTGGAGTGCAGCAAGGAGACCGGAAACACCTACAAAATTTTGGGATGAAGATGTCAACACACGAAAGCTTATCGGACTACAACATCGTCGAGTGGTGTTTGGTGTAAACTGAAGCCCCTTCCTATTGGGAGCGGTTATTCAATTTCATCTGGGAAAGGCCTCTCCTAAGCTTCAGGCTATCGAAATTCCGCGAGAGGGCATCTAAAATATGTATGTCTGATTTGTACACAATGTATTATAAGATCGAAATTATCCATATTTTTCTCTATTAAGAATAAGTCGTTTATGAATAAATCTGAACTGTTCTTAAACCCTTTTGTCTAATTTAAATCTCACCAAGGATTTCAGCAAATCACAATCAATGAAGCGATTGATGATATTCAACAGGATAGCGAATTAAGTCAAATCCTTTCTGTGATATCATCTGAAATCGTCATCTTATGATATGTGCACTACCGTCTCCATCAGGAGTCTGGAGATTAAGCCAGAAGTGATACTGTCGCCAATGCTTCAGTTGCCGCAGCTACCGCTGCTTCTACAACTGTACCAGCTACTTTGCTAAGCGGAACCTACCGCTCCTATTCACATTAGTTCTGGCCAGCATCACTGTAACAAACTTCTAATGGAGGCCAGAGAAAACCTCTTGAATAAGGCTGTGGGCATTCATGGTGAATCCAAGGACCTGCTGTGTTAGAAGCCCCGCGCCGATCCAAACGACTCCAAAAGTGAGTTAGTGAAACAGCCACTAGCTAAGATAGTGCTATCTATGACAATAGGTCCATGATGGCGGGAACTGCTCTCCATAATACCGCTCCTATCGCTGGCGGTAGCAAGCAGGTTGACATGAGCGATGCTACCACTCAACCCACATGCCTTGATGCTCCATTATGGAAGGAAGGACCAAAGACCTTTTGGAAAGCAAATGAGCAATGCCAGCTTCTCTATGCACCAAGTGTAATGGCAATACAATATATGTTGATTAACACAAAGATTTAAAGAACAAATTTTATATACATTACCACCTTATGATTTTAGCTACTGATATTGTCACTAATTTATTATATATTATTCACATGACCACAGCAGAAGTAGAGCTTCGCAAAGCCATGTGTACTAAAATATGTGAGATTTGAGCTGAAAACAAATGTCTGTCACAAGAGCATTAATGGTAATCCCTGTCAAAAATAAACTTTGGATAAACTTTAAAAAACTGAAGTTATTCTTTAGTTTTTCTACAGTTTATTTGCAATTTTTTCATCCAAACTGCACTTAAAGAATAACAAGTTTTTTTTAAAAGTTTACTTTTTTTACAGTATCTAATTAGGTGTTAAATTAGCTACAATACCCGGCAATTGCAAACTTAATTTTTATACGTAGTAAAATTTATAAATCATTACTAATTATAATTAAAATCAATAATTAATTATGTACCTTTTTAACATAAACTTCCAAATTCAGTGCAAGAGAATTGTTGTGCTGAATAAATTTATCAGGTTATACTGTTATATAGCTGCATCTGTATTCTAATGTTTTGTAGATGTAGGTTTTGTAAGTGTATTTTTATGCTTTTATAGTATTATTGCATGAAAATCTAGATGAAATGGGCTTCACATACATGTCCATATTTTAGACGATCAAGGGGTTAATGAGCCCCACATGACTCAGCATGTCTCGCCCTAAAGGGTTACAAGTAAGTGTTGTAAGGTTAGGAAATCATAACAAAAATTTAAAGGTAGTTATTTAGGGGGCTTGATTTAAATGATGGAAGAGTTTGTCAGTTAGGATATTGGCTATTCTGTATAGCAGCCAGATGGTCGGAGGACTGAGGGAGGCTAGTAGAAAATTAAAAATGTCTAAATGGTTGACAAGAGGTAGAGGTATTGAATTTTGTTTTGTGGATAGAATTAAATGATGGCGGGAGTTGTAGAGTAGGTGGTGCCAATCAGATGGGGCAGAATCGCAAAGTGCGCAAGGGAGGTGAAGTTCGATTGTGAGTAAGCCACTTTATGTTAGTATTTTTAGAGGGTTTTTTCGTATTTGGAATATGAATTTTTAGAAAGAAATGGATGTATTGAGAAAAGTAAGGTTAAATTTTGTGAGGGGTGTATTGAGCGTCACAAATGGATGTAAGGAGGCCTTTGATCCTTTCGGTCAGCATGGATGAAAACCTTCGGTCAGTGTCCTCGTGTCAGACGCCTGATATGAGAGACTTGGGATGTTGAAAGAGAGGAAAGGGTGATATTGTTGACAGAATGGTTGGGGGATGCATATTTTTAAAATGAAATTGAGAAGGTTGTGTTTGTCACGTGGTGAGTCAAGCCATTCTAGAAATATTCTTTGGGAGATAGGACATAGTGTAGGGGGTGTGGATGTTGCCCTCAGCCATAGACCGAAGGTGAGGGATATGAGGGATCTGTCAGTGTGGCGGGAACTAAGTTCGTTGTAAATTATGCATGCGTGTGAGGTGAGGTCCAGGCAGAACACCCTCTGGAGGAATTGCGCCTGGAATGCATCCTGAATGTTAGGTTTCACCCAGGCCCAGAGTGGCATTATAAGTTAGAATAGGAGAGAGAATAGAATTAAAGAGAGAGAGATTGGTGGGAATATGGTTAAGATTCTTTGAGATTAAGGATTTGTAGAGCAGGTATAGTATTGGAAGTGAAATTTCACCCTGAGGGCCTTTAGGTGGTCCATTAGGGAGCCTGAGTGCATGAATCTCACCCCAAGATACGTCCATGAGGCGACTACCTCCAATAGGGTTCTGCCCCAGCGAGATGTATTTTTGGGGAATGGGCCTTCCTTTGGCTGAAGATGAGTATTTTTGATTTAGTAATGTTGAGGAAAAGGGAGTTTAGGTTAATGCAGTTGTGCAAGGCTGCTAGGAAGCCCTCATAGCATGGCAGGTTGCTGCAAGGAGGAAAATGTCATCTGCGAAGTGCAAGTAGTGTATGGTAGTCTACAACTTTGCGGCCCCTCTCGCGAGGAAGAATGTCCAGTATTCTTTAAAATGGCCCAGTTCATCATGTGATTTGTGACCAGGGACATGTAGTTTCGCTGCATATTTATAAGATGCAGCTTTATATGGCTGGATATGGTCATACATGGGTTGATACAGCTATACCTAGGTTTATATGGCCATACACGGCAATTTATGGCCTTGTGTAACCATACAGTGGGTCAATGGGTCAAATGGGATATCTGGACAGATATCCCATTTATGGTCAACCATGTGTCACATTGCTGTGGTTTCTGATGCACCCTGTATTAAAAAAATAGAATTGGAAATCTGCCATTATATAATTAGGATCACCCACATAGCTCCCCATCAATCAACACTTGAGCCAGGGAAAAAAACTCAAGTACTAAACATTAAACACCCTGGTCATGGGAAGAAACCAAAAACTCTTGAAAATTAAATCTAAAAAAGTGCTTGAAAAACCTTTCAACAAACAGTACCACCCCTAAAAACTCAACCAAAATCACGTTGGTAAAATTCCCAAGTTTTTAGTCTTCTAAAAGTAAATTGCTGCTGCGGATAGTTTACCAATTGGAAAAATTTGATTCACTGCTTCTTCAGATACATTACCTTAATTTAGTTTGAAAAGGTTCAAAAATGGTTATCAGCTATTTGATGTGAATTTTGAAAAATTTTATTGTTTGATTTGCAAGAAGAAAAAATTACAAAAAGGGCACTGTAAAGCGAAAATAATTTAAAAAGAAACAGAATAACAGAGAAGGGTTAACGATTTCCGAAAAAAATTAAAAAGAGAACTTTCAAAATTTCGAAATAAACTAAAATAAAATTAACTATAATTTACCCAAGACCCGAAAAAAAAATTTATTATGATGATGAATTAAATAAAATTAAGTTCCGCAACAAGTGTACTCACACACTAAAAGATACATTGATTGCACCTAATTGCACATTGTGTATCATAACTTGTTTAGAAATAATACATGTAAGAACAAATATTTCATTGTAGTGAATAATAATTTTTATACTAAACCATAAAAACCTAGCCTGCCACCAAGGTATTCTTTTTTATTGAATATGTATCCCTCAGTTGGGGAAAGCGCTGCTAAGCAACACAGCACAACCACCAAGGTATTTCACATACCTGGCTTTTTTGAAATTAACAATTCCTACAAGGTGAGTTCGTGTACACTCAAAATATTCACCAAAATTACACATATTAAGCTTTTCTGGCCGTATATACTTTTTCCACCCGGGTCTAACGATAATATCTCAATTTTCTGACACATGTTTTCTTAATAATGATTGCTGAGCGAAACTTTATAAGAGAAATGTCTCATTATTTCCTACCTTTGAATTCACCCAAAATATTGTATTAATAAATGTTTGTTCATTTTCTTTTTTTAAAAAATGAAACTGTTTTTATTTCTTTTAAAAATGTATAGACAGAAATAATAAAATACTGCTGCAATGCTAGCATTTTTTTCCGTTCTTTTATTTTCTAAGCATTTCAAAAAGCCATGGCATTTGG
Organism: Julus scanicus; assembly: GCA_034698625.1. Lineage (NCBI taxonomy): Eukaryota > Metazoa > Arthropoda > Diplopoda > Julida > Julidae > Julus > Julus scanicus. The sequence continues at coordinate 4,626 of JAQGBW010003922.1, read as the reverse complement.
AATATAACCTTGCTTACAAATAAATAATCAAAAAATCACCTGCATAACATTTGCCAAAGAAAACATAAAATATGAGAAGGATGGATAGAAATGGCCATCTACATGAATTAGTCAATTTAACATGTGTAGTTTTGGTGGAATTTTATTTTCCACCTTATGGGAAGAATTAGTTCCCTTGACCGGGTATGTTGATTACCCCGTGGAAAAACAAAGGTTCAAAAACAAAAAAGAATTTAAAAAAAAAATTATTGAAACTCACTCGCAAGTTTTGATTTCAGTATTTATATTCGGCATTTATATTTTCAGTAAGGATAACAAAGTTTCTAAACAAATGAGGTTTAAACTTATCTTAAGACGGTACAGATGTTGTAGCCCGTTGCGGCACGTGTTCAAATTATCGAAGTAATTTTTCGAGGAATCCTTCGTCGAAATATCTGAATTTTTTTCGGTAATGATTTGCAGTTGAAATTGAAGTCACTATATCCTAGTTTTGTTGATGTACTTTATCAGTGAAATGGCGTCAAATTATCCAATTTTTTATTGAAGTATTTTTCCGTTGAAAAGCATAAAATTATCCCAGTTGTGTGGAATAATGTTTTCGTTGAAATGACGTCGAAATATCCAATTTTTGTCGAAGTATTTTTTCGTTGAAAAGGCGTCGAATTATTCAATTTTTGTTGAATAATGTTTTCGTTGTAATGGCGTTGAAATATCCAATTTTTGTCGAAGTATTTTTCCGTTAAAAAGCGTCGAATTATTCAATTTTTGTTGAATAATGTTTTCGTTGTAATGACGTCGAAATATCCAATTTTTGTCGAAGTATTTTTCTGCTGAAAAGGCGTCGAATTATTCAATTTTTGTTGAATAATGTTTACGCTGTAATGGCGTCGAAATATCCAATTTTCGTTGAATTATTTTTCCGTTGAAATGGCTTTAAACTCCTCATTAGTATTCACTTTTCAAAATTCTTTTTACTTAACAAAATTAGGTATTTTTTAGCTTACCAAGTTTCTCTTTTTCTTTTTAAATTTTTATATAATTTTAGCTAGATGCTGTCTGTCTTAAATTTGTCCAAAAAAGCCCAGATTTTCTCAGAGTTATTAGTTTTATTATTTCATGTTTTCTCATCATGCAATACGTTTTTATTAATTTCTGATTGGTTTTTAAAATTATACACGTGGTTTAAGGTGGATTTTTAGGGGCGGAAAAGGTGATGATTTAAATCTTAAGGGTTTTGTTTTTCTTCCCAATTCTCAAGTGGTTTCCATGCTCGGACTTGATGAGTGAGGGATGAGGGGAACATAGCATGTTTTTTGGTACAAGTGATGATAGACGAAATTCAGATTTTTATTGAATTCCGTGTGTGGTCTCAATGCCAAAATAGCCGATGTTTAGGAAATACCGGGTGTCCCAAATTATTTTATTTTATATCCATGTGACACATGCATATTTCAATCTGCATTTATATGAACTTAGGTTGATACCAGCTGTTATTTAATTGAAATTCGAGAATTCTTATGCTTAAATTTTTCCAACTTTTATTGGGAAATAGGCCTTTAACTTTTTGCCTATGCATTAATACTATCAGAAAGTTTTGTCAGTCTACAGCAAAAATGCACCTTGGCAGATGACTCTTGGCTTCATGGACAGCAAAACTTCTTATGGTAGGAAGTACATTGACTACTGTTTACCTCATAAAAGTGTGGTTTTAAGAGTATGGGATTTTACTCAGAAATTACAACAAAATTCCTACAATATTGGAAAGTGTTTTGGGTGTGGAGTTTTATCTCAATGCATTCTCATTGGAGTTGAAATAAGAATAGTTCGACTGTGAAATCATAATCCCTGGTGGAAAGATCAGTATACGGTCACTATCACTGTCACTATAAATAGTGTTTTTTCGGGCTACTGATATCACTATACTGATGTCAGTACTAATTTATAGTGATATTACTATATGGATGTCAGTATATAGGTCCCATTAATTATGTTCAAAAAACACGTCACTCAGCAGGGATCGAACCTATGTACAATGCGTTCCCAGCTCAATATCTTTACCACTTACCTATCGATGATTCCTGACGAAACTACATTGAAACAGGTTTATATGGAAATTGCTAAGATTTTTGTTAATTAATGGAAATTTTTAGTAAATTCCATGAAGTCGCATTCAAACGCGCATATAAACCTGTTTCAATGTAGTTTCGTCAGGAATCATCGGTAGGTAAGTGGTAAAGGTATTGAACTAGGAATGCATTGTACATAGGTTCCATCCCTGCTGAGTGACGTTTTTTTTTAACGTAATTAATGGGACCCATATACTGACATCCATATAGTAATATCACTATAAATTAGTACTGACATCAGCATAGTGATATCAGTAGTCCGACAAAAACTAATATTCATAGTAAAAGTGATAGTGACCGTATACTGATCTTTCCAGCTACTAATGGTCAGTATAATGTATAATGATGTCAGCACAGTTTCTACTGATATCATCATATGTCAGCCCGATCATACTGATATCAGTATGAAATTTTTACTGATTCCTACTGATTTTTTCACCAGGGATGGTGTGTAAACATTAAAAAATGGTAACTTACCAATGTTTTTTTGGAAGTAATTTTGAAATTTTTATTTGAAGGAAGAAGATTGTTAATAGAAGAACAGAATATTCAGCAAAATAAAAAAGACTGTGTTTACATAAGCACTGAAAGTACATTAAAAAGAGATGAATAAAAGTACCTTAAACCAAGTCATCTCGTGGTTGAGTTTACATGACAAAAAAAATGGTTCAATACCCACATGCCCCTTCTGTTAAATAAAACAATTACATATATGCTGTGCCAGGTTTTAGAAATAACCTAAGATTCCCATCTTGTTTGTGTTGTCAAGGTGGCCATTGGAAACATGAAATTTGTCCTTTTTTGTTTTTGAATTTTATGTTTGAGGAATCAGTGGAATTCATGCGCATTATTAGGGAGTCAAGAAGGAAAATCTATAGATGCTTATTCAGTATGCTTTCTAACGTCCCTCCAAAAGTGCAATTATTGTCGAATCACTTTTAGCTTTAACCAGAAAAAGGAAGTGGTCATATGTCGTCTGCAAATATACATTTAGGTGATGTACTTCCAATGAAACAACTCCCATGCCCATTCTCAAAGTAAGTATGCTCAGATTAAAGCAAAGTACTTTTAACATGTTTACATTGCTGACTCAATTTAAGTAATGAACTTTTAAGAGCCCAGGTAAATGCAGTAAAAAGTGATTTTTAAAAAAATGTATTACTGTGCTTAAAAACAATTCAATATTTTTTAAAGAAATTCATTAAAAAATGATATACTGTTGTTTTGGTATGCATTTGGTTTGCATGTGTGCATGGCAGACTATTTTAATAGTAAGAAAACATTAAACAACGTTTTTGGAAAGTCATCTTTGCAACTTTATTTTTGAAGTGAGCCAGAAATGACTTCTATTCTACTAATGCATTAAAATGTGTCAATAGTCAAGGAAATGAGCTGAATTCGAAAATTTATGAGTTTTTATCTTCTGTGCCGATTTAAAGGAATTCCTGTAAATAAACCAATTTTGCAACATAAGGCTAAGGATAGCCACAATGTGAAAATTTGAAAATTTCCATGCCAGTAATGGATGGCTTCATATATTAAGAACTAGGCTATATATGGGCGATTCTCTGTAAATGGTCAAAATTGATGTCTCTGTTCATTTGCAAGTGGATTGTTTTCCCAAGACACATGAAATAATTTTTAAAAGTGTGTTTTATATGCTCTTTAATCAATCCTGTGTGAAAAGAATATTTTAATAACATCAACTTTTTAATATTGCATCAGAAACATCGTAAATAACATTCCCTCACATGTCCCCACATGGTAGTTTGGTATGTGTTTTGTTTATTGCAAATATTTTTAAAGAGATGGCAAACAAGCAGTTATACATACTTAATAAGCATTATCTCAGCATTTCAAAACTTTCTTTCCAAACATTAATGTCAATTATTTCTGCTCATAATTTTACCAAATGCTCTGTCTCTATTGCAAGCAATCATTCCCTCACTAATGTATGTTTCCCACCAGGTGGGGTATGTATGCAATGGGCTTGGCTCCATGCCAACTTGCTATGACTCATAATGCAATGCTAGATTAAATAACATAAGCTGTGTTCATGCCTCGTGGGAAGATTTCACAATTTTGTCAAGTGAGTCTTTGATATCTGGTGAGTGTTTTTGTGTGGTCATTCCCTCCTGAATAATAGCCAGTGTATTTAAAATGGTTAAACATTAACATTATGTATGTGAATACATAATTGGTGGTACTAAAGGGTAGTAAATGTGTCATGCCAACTGGCTCTTAGTTCTGTGCAGGGGCAGCCATATTTCAAACTTTTGTCATTCCCTCATAATCATTCCCTCACATATATGCTTGTGAGGGAATGACAAAAAAAGGAGGGATTGGTGATTTCCATATTTTACAGCTTAATGTATGTTTTACAGAAATTAATACCTATTGCTGATTATTACATTAGCTATTTGAGCATAGGCTAACTCATACAACTGTATATATCTCCTTATTACTAGCTTAAATGGGTAAAAAATCCTCAAAAAAACCA
>JAQGBW010003921.1:0-15025 GCA_034698625.1 Julus scanicus | reverse complement strand
CAATACAGGAACCATAGAAAACCATTAAAACCAATAAAGTGTCCAAATAACAATAGAAACCAATAGAAGTCAATACAGGAACCATAAAAAACAATTAAAATCAATAAAGTGTCCAAATAGCAATAGAAGTCAATACAAGAACCATAAAAAACAATTAAAATCAATAAAGTGTCGAAATAACAATAAAAATCTCTATTGGTTTCTATTGTTTTTTTCACCAGGCCCAGGGTATACATAGGTTTCATAAAATAACAATATCCACAAACAAAGAATGTGCGTGATTTTGATCTGGCCATTCTCAGGTCCAAATAAAAAATAGTTGAAAAAATGTTGGAAAAAAAACCTGTAAAAATGTTGATGAATAACTGCATCGAAGACCTCTATAATTTTCAAAGTGAAATTTGTTGAAAAAAAAAATATGAGAAAGATCTAGGAGTGAAGATGAGAAGAAATAAACGACTGAGGTTATCGTAAAAAAATCCCCTTAAATTATTATGATTTTGCCTATTTTTATTTCGCCATGATGAGACCTTTTGAAACGAGTTTTTTTTATTTTTTATGCACTTGAAAAATCCATAATTACGATGCCCCGAAGCCAACCAATGAAAATACAATGTGGTTGTGACCTACTGACCAATGGCCATCGAGGGAAGAAAAACCTAAAACAAAAGGAGGTTTTTCGATAGGCCAATGAGGGAAGAGGGAAGAAAAATTGGGCATCAAAAACGTGGTCATCATTATTATTGGATAAAACTACAAAATAATTATTATAAACAACAAAAAATGAAGCATTTATAAAAAATGGAAATTACAACCAACAATTACACGTTGAAAATCACGGGCTTTAACCCTTTTTGCAAAGGGCATGAGGAGAACAAAACCCCTAATTATACGTTCGATAAATCTCAGATATGGAGACAAGGACCGGATATAAATTAAAGATTTACATCTATATATATGGGGAGTTTTGAAATTCATACAGGCCTAATGGCGAAATTTATGTATTAATAGGGTGGCCACAAAAAAGGGGAACTTTATCATAAATTTGTATAAAAAAAATGGGAAATTTTTAAAATTTCTTAAAATTTCAAACACATTTTACAAAAGTTTTACAAAATATATTGAAATTTTTGTTACAGTGTCTCCCCATAGCGTCACTTTGTCTCTGTTTCCTTGTGTTTTTTGTGGAAATTTCTTGTTCTATATTTTGTTAAATTGTTATTACAATTTTTATGAAATTTGTTTGATAGTGTCTCCCCCTAGCGTCACTTTGCCTCTGCTTTTCTTTTTTGTTTTTTTTTGCAGAAATTTCTGGTTCTATATAGATAGTATTTTGTAAAACTTTTGTAAAATTTGTGTGAAATTTTCTTATGGTATCTTCCCCCTTATAGCGTCACTTTGCCTCTGTTTTTGTGTGAACATTTCTTGTTCTATATATTTTGTAACTTTTCTAAAATTTGTGTAAAATCTTTCATATAGTTTCTTCCCCTATATAGCTTCACTTTGTCTCTATTTTTGTGTGTATGTTTTTTTTGTAAAAATTTTCTTGTTCTATAAATTTTGTAAAACTTTTGTAACATTTGAGTAAAACTTTTACAAAAATGTGTGTAAAATCTTTCTTATACTGTCTCCCCCTAGCCTCACTTTTTCTCTGTCATGTGTGTGTCTGAGTGTGTGTTTTTGTAAAAAATTTCTTGTTCTATCAATTTTGTAAAACTTTTGTAACATTTGTGTAAAACTTTTACAAAAATGTGTGTAAAATCTTTCTTATAATACCACCCCCTATCATCACTTTCTCTGTTTTTTGTAGTTTTTTGAGGAAATTTCTTGTTTTATAAATTTTGTAAAACTTTTGTCAAAACTGGTGTGAAACCTTTCTTATAGTGTCTTCCCAATCGTCACTTTGTTTCTATTTTTCTTGTTTTTTTTTTTTTTTTTGAAATTTCATGTTCTTTATATTTTGTACAAATTCTCTTAAAATTTTGTTCCATTTTTCTCCAAGTGTCTCCCCCTAGCGTCACTTTGTCTCAATCCCTCGGAATTTTAACATTAGATAAGTATAGGTTTGAGTTGAACAACGTAGTATTTTTTATATATTTTTCTCATATAATCTGGTCTTAGACAATATAAATATAGGATGAAAATTACATGAAAATTACACGTAGTTTTCGGACACAATTTTCTCGTCTGTTCTTATTTTTCACAGTATGTTATTATATACGTAGTTCCCCCTTTAATGCTTCCCCTATGCATGTGGGAAGACCTGTTTCCCCCCCACCCCTAAACTTAAAACCTCCTTCTTAACCCCCTCCCCATTTTTTAATCCCTTCATATTTGAAAATTTTGATTGTTAGGCCTAAGTTGCAATTTGAAAATCCAATTGCTCTCGTATTAAGTATTTTCAAAGATATTATTTTTGGGGGTCTTCAACTAAAACATAATAATTCTATATTCTATATAGGGGAATTACCCTTCATAACGTGTTTTACCCAATTGTTAAATATTAAAGTAGAGACAATTTTCGTTATGGAAATTGCAGCCAATTTCGGTTTTGATATCGTAATCATATCAATTTTAGTTGAATATTTTTATAGATAATAGGCCTAGTTTTCATTAATTAACATATTTTTATAGAAACAATTTTAGTAAGATTATAGCGTCATCATCATCATCATCATCATCATCATCATCATCATCATCATCATCATCCAATTTTAGTTTTTATGAATTTAATACCGATCTTCAGGCTCTTATAAAATGTATAGACAATTTTAAAAGACAGTTCACTGTTTTGCTTTGCCATATCAACAGGATTTATTTTACGCTCAAGACACGCTGTATTTGCTGTACTCGTGGTACTTGTTCGAACTTACTGGATAACGTGGAATATATGGTAGTGTTTGTACTGGACACTCGTTGGACTGTGCTTCTAGTACATGTTGGATTATGTTTAACATGGCGGTGAAGTTGGGTACTTATTGGAATATGTGAAGTTTTCAAATGCAATGGTGCACGGTGGAACTTTGTTGTACTTATTGAACTTGTTGGAATAATGGAACTTGACATTACGGTGGTTTAATGTGATACTCATTTTAATGATGGCACTTTCCACAATGGCGGTCGATTGGAACTTAACAAAATGATAGTAAAACTGGAATATGTGAACTTTCCATAATGGCGGTGGAACTTGTTGTACTTGGTGTACTTGTTGGAATACTGAAACTTGCCAAAATTGTGGTTTAATGTGATACTCATTGGCATGATGGCACTATCCACAATGGCGGTCGATTGGAACTTAACAAAATGGTGGTAAATGTGGAATATGTCAACTTTCCAAAATGGCGGTGGAACTTGTTGTACTTGGTGTACTTGTTGGAATACTGAAACCTGCCAAAATTTTGGTTTAACTCATGGGAATGATGGAAATTTCCACAATGGCGGTCGATTGGAAATTAACAAAATGGTGGTAAAACTGGAATATGTGAACTTTTCATAATGGCGGTGGAACTTGGTGTACTTGTTGGAATAATAAAACCTGTCAACATGGTGGTTTATTGTGGTACTCATTGGAATGATGGCACTTTCCACAATGGCGGTCGATTGGAACTTAACAAAATGGTGGTAGAACTGGAATATGTCAACTTTCCAAAATGGCGGTGGAACTTGTTGTACTTGGTGTACTTGTTGGAATACTGAAACCTGACAACATGGTTGTTTAATGTGATACTCATTCGGATATGTGAACTTTCCGTAATGGCGATGGAACTTTTTACTCATTGAAAGGATGAAACATTCCATTTGCAATGCTGGTGGAATTTGATACGCGTTCTATAATAACGGAACTTTCCAAAATAGTGGTGGAATGGAACGACGGTGATATGTAGTTGGCGATGAAATTTGATACTCATTGGATTATACGGAAACTTACCACATGTGGTGGTAAAACTTGATATTTATTGGAATATGTTCATACTATAATGGTTCGTGTATGTTACATGTTGATTTTATGTTTATAACCAAAGACCAAGTCTTATTCTACCAATATCAAGTTTTGTGTATATTTTCGGCATTTGTCCCCCTTTTAGCATCCATTAGATGTGTTTTTGTTCGTCTGTTACCCAGGTGTGATTTTCACAGATTCGTTTTTGGGTGGTTGACCCCTGGCTCACCGATTGAGCACGGGGTCAAACAATAAAAGAATTAAACAAAAGGTCAATCGCAAAGTTTACGGTTTTGCAATCTCTTATTTCCTCATGGGGCATTGGGGTCAGGGTCGGCCATATTTAGTACCAACCACGTGATCTTTGGATATGACCAGGGGCGCCGAGAGCCAGGGCCGGGGGAAAGGAAGATGGGCAACGCCGAATATGTCATCACATTTGGTGAGGGGGGGGAAATATTTGGTCCTTGTTTTTACCATAGAAAAATTGCGTTTTTAACGTTTAGAAAATTTGCGTTTTTACCAAAGAAAATTTGCGTTTTTAACGTTCAGAAAATTTGCGTTTTTGCCAAAGAAAATGTGTTTTTACCAAAGAAAATTTGCGTTTTTACCTTAAAAAAATTGCGTTTTTACGAAAGAAAATTTGCATTTTTACCAAAGAAAATTTGCATTTTTACCATAGAAAAATTGCGTTTTTAACGTTTAGAAAATTTGCGTTTTTAACGTTCAGAAAATTTGCGTTTTTACCAAAGAAAATGTGTTTTTACCAAAGAAAATTTGCGTTTTTACCTTAAAAAAATTGCGTTTTTACGAAAGAAAATTTGCATTTTTACCAAAGAAAATTTGCATTTTTACCATAGAAAAATTGCGTTTTTAACGTTTAGAAAATTTGCGTTTTTAACGTTCAGAAAATTTGCGTTTTTGCCAAAGAAAATGTGTTTTTACCAAAGAAAATTTGCGTTTTTACCTTAAAAAAATTGCGTTTTTACGAAAGAAAATTTGCATTTTTACCAAAGAAAATTTGCATTTTTACCATAGAAAAATTGCGTTTTTAACGTTTAGAAAATTTGCGTTTTTAACGTTCAGAAAATTTGCGTTTTTACCAAAGAAAATGTGTTTTTACCAAAGAAAATTTGCGTTTTTACCTTTAAAAAATTGTGTTTTTACCAAAGAAAATTTGCGTTTTTACCTTAAAAAAATTGCGTTTTTACCAAAGAAAATTTGCATTCTTACTATAGAAAAATTGCATTTTTTAGTTTTCATGACCATTCCAAAACGTCATTTTCAACATTTAAAATTTTTTTAACACATATTCCGGAGTCCCAGGCCCCTAAAAATCTCAGGCCTGGGGTATTCCCCCCCCCCCATCCTTCTCGTCAGGCCTGGATATGACCATAGTATATGCCAGTAAATAACCATGTGATGTTCATATAGGCAATATGTAATCATAAATAAAATGTTGCAACGGGGAAAAAAATAGCGTGACAGCTGACAGTTTAGGGTTATTAACAAATTTTTATTGTTAAGCAATATTTTAAAAATAATGCAATTTTCATTCAAAACATGGTCGGAATCAGTAGCGGCTCGTCCATGGGCACTGCGGAACTGCAGCACCCCCAAAGAGAAAAGAAAAAAGAATCTAAAAGCATACCTAAAATCGCCGTATTTAGCAGAATAGATGTTTTTACTCCTTTCAAAAGGAGGGTCCAAAATTAGACCAATAAGCACTGTTGTGCCAACTTGCAGCTAGCTATAGCACTTTTGGGCTCCTCAGTTCCAGTGCCGAGGTGTTTACCTGTTGTGCGCATGCGCACACAGGGACAGCGCTCTTTTCCTCCGACAAGATGACAGCTTTTCCATCTTTATATCCATATACAATTTTTCCTTCCGGTATTGCATTTTCTAATGCTTAGGAAATGTAAATGTCAGTTTATTCGCGTTGTAATTTGTGTAAATTGTCTACTTTCCAAATGCATGAATAATTAAAGGTGAGTGGGGAATTAAGCCTAATTAATCCTGTCTTACAAATAGGCCGATTAAATTTTCAGGAGTCGAAAAACTTGATCTGTCCTCCCTCACACTTGTCAACTCGTTAAACAACCAAACTGATAATTAACCAAATGCACGGCCAAATCATCAACTTTTAATACATTTACCAACCCACTCTTTAAGGAAGTACACTTTTTTTACCGCCAGGTGGTGTAATTGTCTTAACATGAAATTCAATACCGGAACATGTGGATACTTAAGCCTGCTTTGAGGACCTGGGGTTACCTTTGGTTGAAATATCTTTAGTCATATTCTTGGGAATTACAAATATTCTAAATTCAGCATATTCAAAAAGCGTCCATTTTTATTTTGACACCTGTATCAGTTTTACCTCACATGATTTCACACACGATTCCCCCAATGATTTCTCATACGATTTATCAGACACACGATTCCCCATGATTCCACACTCGATTCCCACACGAATACACGAATTCTACACGATTCCACACTCGATACCCCACATGATTCCTCACACATTTCTCCCAAATGATTCCCCGCACGATCCCATACAAAATTCTCCAAATGTTTCCCCCCATGATTCCTCACACACACGATTCCCCATGATTCCACATACGATTTCTCACACGATTCCTCACCCCTATTACTCACACACACGATTCCCAGATGATTCCCCATAATTCCACACACGAATTTTACACGATTCCTCACACGAATCCCACACACGATTCCCAACACGAATTTTACACTATTCCACACATTATTCTTCACACGATTCGATCCCCACACATTTTCCCCAAATGATTCCACACCTCATTTCCCGGGCAATTCCTAACACGATTCCCTTCTCGATCCCCACATGATTCCACACAAAATTCCCTAAGATTCCACACACGATTTCCCATGAACCCCCCCACACGATTCCCCATGATTCCCACACAGAATTGCCTATAATTTCAGCATGATCCCCTCTACACACGATTCCACATGATTCCCACACAAGACTCCCCCCATGATTCCCACACAAGATTCCCCATGATTCCCACACACAATTCCCTATGATTCCCCATGATTCCACACTCGATTCCCACAAGAATACACGAATTCTACACGATTCCACACTCGATACCCCACATGATTCCTCACACATTTCTCCCAAATGATTCCCCGCACGATCCCATACAAAATTCTCCAAATGTTTCCCCCCATGATTCCTCACACACACGATTCCCCATGATTCCACATACGATTTCTCACACGATTCCTCACCCCTATTACTCACACACACGATTCCCAGATGATTCCCCATAATTCCACACACGAATTTTTCACGATTCCTCACACGAATCCCACACACGATTCCCAACACGAATTTTACACTATTCAACACATTATTCCTCACACGATTCGATCCCCACACATTTTCCTCAAATGATTCCACACCTCATTTCCCAGGCAATTTCTCACACGATTCCCCTCTTGATCCCCACATGATTCCACACAAAATTCCCTAACATTCCACACACGATTTCCCATGATTCCCACACACAATTGCCTATAATTCCGCATGATTCCCTTACACACGATTCCACATGATTCCCACACAATATTCCCCCCATAATTCCCACATAAGATTCCCCATGATCCCCACACACAATTGCCTATAATTCCGCATGATCCCCCCTACACATGATTCCCTCACAAGATTTCCCCCATGATTCCCACAAAAAATTCCCCATGATTCCCACACACAATTCCCTATGATTCCCCATGATCTCCCCACACATGATTCCCACACACAATTCCCTATGATTCCGCATGATCTCCCCACACATGATTCCCACACACAATTCCCTATGATTCCCCATCCGATTCCCTACATAATGGGGCAACTTTGTTTACCTGTGCTACAGAAATGGGGAATATCTCAGCACCTGTTAATCCGACAGTAAAAATAATGTCATACCTGAACACTTTTTCAGAATTTCTAAAAACATCACCAAAATCTTGCCCAAAATATCCACATTTCATACTGTATGTCTAAAAAGGTGTTAAATTTCTAATATGTTCATCATATATGGCTTTTCCCATATTTCCTTATATGTGCCATAAATACAAAAAAATGCCTCCATCATCATGCCAGATGTAAAGATTTGATGCTATCACATGTTTGGTGCTAAAATGCGCAACTTTTACTAATTAACAAAAGATTGCTAATTATTGCATGATCTAGACGATGAGACTTTTTATTATTGACCTTATTGCCAATGATACGAAATCGAAATGAACACTTACTAGATATTTTCGATCAGGTTAACTTACAATTAGATAGTCTTCGCTAATTGCCATATCCAATATCTTGCTAGTATAACAATACACTAACAGAAATATGTTTTGGGATTTCCAAAGCTGCTAAAGTTATCAATTTTAAGAAAATATGTTAATATCATTTTCCTGGTGGAAATGACATATTTGCATGTAGGGCCATCTACATACAAGGTGGCCACACAAAGAGTGGAACCTTTTTCATAAATGCGTAACTTTTTGTTTTTTAATCAAAGTAAATCGAATTTTACACAAATATATAGGCAACAAATGTACGAACAAACGGAATCCGCTGATAAGATTTCCGGCACTATGAAGCTTAAGCTATGTTTGCATGGTCTCCTAAGTGTCTCCTAAGTCGGAAAAAGTTAGGAAAGAGTCACCTAAGTGTATGTGTGAATGCAGCTCTCCTAAAAAAATTCTCTTAGCTAGGAGAGTAAAGTTAGGAGACTCCTAAGTGACTGTGATCCTAGACTATGCAGTCGGGTAGTTGCAACTAATATAAGCATTTATCCCTACGAATATGGTCACACTGGTTCCATGGGCACATGTTGTACATTTTGGCTGGAAATAGAACATAGCAATGGAGCAAGAGCAAGGGAAACCTGTTAAAATGAAGCTGAATGCAGCACAACATTAACCAAAACCTGTGTTCTTCTGGAGTCATCGTATTAATCTAACAGAAACTGCAAGATGGTGGAATTTTGTAGCAGACGATGTTATTTACCATATGGCGATTTAGCTAATTTCTGAAGTTAGGAGAGTGGTGCGAATGCTACTCTCCTAACTGACTTGTAGGTGACTCTGTTAGCTAAGAGACTATATTAGGAGACCATGCGAACATTGCTTAAGCCCGTCTGGCCATGTGGTGGTCAATAGTCAGATGGAGTGGTCTTGAAAATAGGTAACATGATTAGTTGTTTATTGGATGTGGGGTTATTTTGGGCCTTGTTGCCCATGTTGCTATTCTATAGATCAACCACAGGGTTGGTATGTGGATCTCAGATAATAGGAAAGGGATTACTAAAGTGAGGTCAATTTAAGAGATGGGGTGATATGGATTTGGTAGTCACTATATTGGAATTCAGGCAGAAGAAGAGTAGGTGATGCCAACCCCAGGGGTCAGTATTGCATGGAAGACAATCAGTTTGAGAGAGGAGTTGCAGGAAGCCATGTTTGGTGGGAACACTGTTTGGGTCCAGCAAATTTTTTGAGGAAGAAAGGGATCTTTAGTTGTAGATATCTACTGAATATATATATACACTGTATGTGAATTTATTTTCCAAATCATTCTCTATAAATAATTTATTTATACGTCCAGATAAAAATCATTAAATTGAATAATTTATTTAAATTATATATTCAGGAAATATCAGTATGACAAAGAGTAAAAAATTGAAAAAATGTAATCAATATATTTGAAAGGTCTTCTATATAAATATAATCTCAATATTTCATCTTTTTCTCAATGGTGGCAATTAATTAAAATTGAAATTTTTTTAGATATGAACTTTCGTGCATATCAATATTTGGTTTTCATCAATTTTCGTTTTAATTTCACCTGTTTTTTTTATGTCTTTCACAAAATGATGAGCAATTAAAAGGAGAAAAATCAATGGATTGTCGCAGGTGTTTTCACCCTGCATGTTGGCCTCTCTTTTGATGTTTAATTAATGTCATCGGATGTCCTACAACTTCATGAATTGTCACATTTGACGCCAATTAATTTGCCCCCAGATCAACTCAAATTATTCATGAATGTGGGCAGAAATGCATCTGCATCAAAACTTTATTTGCATCCGGACTCTTTTTTTCCAACATGGATGCCGTGTGTATCGAATTAGTTTTTCTTTAATATGGTTTTGCAGCTCTGTTAAAATCCATATGCATGTTTGACACATGTATGGATATGATTGGTTCAAAATTAGTGACCTGTTTCCAATATGGGGCCATTCGAAAAGAATGTCCTCAAGAGAGAGTCTGCAGGCAAGTCGACAGGGAGTAGAGAGGGGGAAAACCATTACAGGTTATTTATTGACACTATGAGTCTCAGCTTATCTCATCTTGAGGAAAAGCCAATATTGACATATTCTGTTTAATTGAGTTTTAAAGTTCAGTGAAAGGGAAATGGACACTGGGAGAAATGTCCCCAGTCCCAATTGTACTTGAACTTTTAAAACCTCGGGAAAGTAGGGAATTATGCTTATAAATTGGTGTTAAACACCAAATTGATGCTGGAATTTCCCTTAATCAGAAAAATCTGGAAAAAAATGTCGTGGAATTGGTAGCGCATTGGGTGCTTGGCAATTTATAGGACGGGTCTTTGTATGTTACAACAAATTTTTATGGACACTTTGTGTCCTAATTAAAAAAAAAGATGCATAAAAAGTCTTGATTTTGTCTACAATAATTGATACGAAAAGTCTTAAATTAAGACTATACATTGTACATGTTTGTGGGCTAACTTTGCTGCAAAAATATATATGGGAAAATCCCTGCATCTGTTAATCAGAGAGTAAAAATGATGCCATATCTGTAAAGAGGAGGGTTGATTCTATTTGACCTGGTCAGATCTGGGTAGTAATTATTGTACACTTTTTCAGAATTTTAACAAAAAAACAACAACAAAAAGTGTCCTAAAGTATCCACATTTTACAGGTATTATGGTAAATTCTAAAATCATATGCCCTATATGTCCAATTTCTGATTTGTTCATATTTATGGCTTTCCATATCCAAAATCGTGTCTATAACTTTTACTTTCGCATGCTTGAACTTCAAATGTACTAACACGCAAGTTTGTGAACACATGTTGATTGCATCACGATGTGAATTAATTATTAGGTTTGATCAAACTTTAATACACGCACATATAAAATAACATTTAACAAAAAAAACAGTTATTATTTTTTTATATTTCTGCAAATGATGGATTATAGGGCTTCATTTGCCTGCATTTCCTAATTTGCATAAATTCCGAATGTCCGGATGTGAGTATAATGATATATATAAAAAACATTTCATTATTATATTTATATATTGATTTATGCAAATTTGGCTTTCCTTGTTTCTTATTGGACACTATATATCGATATCCATGCATAGCTCTTTAACCATATGTATGGTAACATAATTACACAAATATAATTACAAACATTTTCAGTTATAATTAATGTTATGCCATTTATGATTTTCAATTTATTAAATGTTTTGAAAAACATCATTAAAAGT
Source organism: Julus scanicus (assembly GCA_034698625.1). Lineage (NCBI taxonomy): Eukaryota > Metazoa > Arthropoda > Diplopoda > Julida > Julidae > Julus > Julus scanicus. Next base: position 3,520 of record JAQGBW010003921.1, on the reverse strand, counting down.
CAGTGAAATCTTTTTTCAACCCTCAGCCACATTCCATTGATTGGTTCAAATCTGGCAACACCTTTTTTAAATTTTAGAGGAATCTGAAATTAAAATTTATAATGAAGTATTTAGATTTCATGATAATTAACAAACTGGCTGGAACATATGGTCAATCCTTATTTTACCTCCATATTTGGGGCACATGTAAAACGAAATTCTTTAAAGATGGCGGCCATAGTGACCTTAATGTTCATCAGTGCAAATCTTAATCCAATGCAATTTCTGGGACCAATTCCGAATGGGAGATATGTGAATGGATCTCTTTTTGAAATGTTCTCATCACTAAATCTAATTAGAAATTAAACATAAAAATATGGTCATTAGAAATATAAAATTATAAAATGAACTGGGTAGCAAAACATGTATGGGTAAATATATGACAATTCTATTCATTTCCATAAAACATACAAATTCAGGTTATTGTTCATATGTGGAAGAAAACATGTATGGCATGTATTACAATTCATGACATTGACCATAAAACATGTATTACAATTCATGCCATTGTCCATAAAACATGTACATATTACAATTCATGCCACTGTCCATAAAACATGTATGACCGTATATATGGCAATTCAGGTTATTGTTCATGTGTGAAAGAAAAACATACATGGTCATGTATGACATTTCATGTCATTGCCCATAAAACATGTATGGTAATTCAGATCATTGTTCATAAAACATGCATATTCACATATATGTCAATTCATGTCTTTGCCCATATGTGGAAGAAAACATGTATATGGGCATATATGGTAATTCTTGTCATTGTCCATAAAACATGTATAGAAATTCAGGTTATATTGTTCATATGTGGAGGAAAACATGTACTATGGGATGTATTACAATTCATGGCATTGACCATAAAACATGTATGGTCATGTATGACAATTCATGTCATTGTTCAGTAAACATGTATTCCCACATATGTCAATTCATGTATTTTCCCATATGTAGAAGAAAACATGTATATGGGCATGGGAATACATGTCGTTGTCCATAAAACATGTATTCCCATATATGTCAATTCATGTCTTTGTCCATGTGTGGAAGAAAACATGAATGGGCATGTATGCCATATATACACAGCTGTAATATTAATAATAAAAAGTTTTACCACACTAATGCTACTATTAAATGGTTGATGTTCTGCTGAAATAGTTTGTGATTACCGTTCAGGATCAAATTGTGTTGGATTTTCGTAAAATTCATCGTTGTTGTGAATTGCATTAATGTAAATTGTGACAACCATCCCTCTTGGAATGAACACATCCTTAATCTGGCAATCCTTATTACATTCTCGATCAGTTCTATGAAAAAACAACCAAATTCTTCCATAATTTTCATACAAATGTGTCTGAACAAAGTTATGCTGCAAACTTGTCTCTATAAATATTGTGTTTGAAATGTTCATGTCCTGTGCAACATCAACATTTTTTTAAACACACTTTGTATATAATTTCACAGAAAACTTAAGTTTCTTGGGAAACATTTATGGCTAACCAGATCGCTGGTGGATACATCCGAAGTGTTTCCGAAAGGACTTTATAAAAATAACGCATTTTCAAGATTGTTTCGTAATTTATTTTTCCCTGAAAATTATATTTTTATTTTATTCAGTATTTATATTTTAACCAAATTATTTGTATACGTAGCTGTCCATATAGGCTTTTTTTTTCTCACAAATATTTTGTCCAGTATTTTGAACTATACATACCTCATTTTCAACCAAAACTTCATCAATTTCTCTCAAAAGTTTATCTTGACATTCTGGATTTGTTGCCAGTAAATAGCCCAGAAAACTCAAAGTTGTTGATATGGTTTTGAAACCAGCTACCAGAAAGGTCAAAGATTTGGCCAAAACACAGTTTTCAGTAAAAACTGTTGGAAACAATATATAAAACTAATTATTTATGATAAAAATGATATTTTTAGAAAAAAATGGGTAAAAATATACCTTTTTTGATGATTTTGTCGCTTGGAAGATTATCCATATCACCATTGGAATTGATTTGTGATTCATTGTTTTTATCACCAATTAATGAGTCCATCATAAGTTGAAGAAAATCATTCCTTTTCTATAAAAGTTATACAGAATAAGTCATAAATATCCATGCATGGTCCATATATGTTTTCCCATATTTGATGATATAGTTTGATGCAAACCTTTTTCGTTGTCTGCCTTAATTGAATTATCTGTTGAGTGATTTTTTTGAAAAAATCTACAGATTCTTTGTTGAAAAATGATAAGGGCATCCTCTTCAAAATCACTTTTGGTAAAATAACTTTAACATAAATTAGTAAAGATTGTTATAGTTTTTTACATAAATAGTACAAAATTTGCAGAAAATGTGTATATTAAAATTTAAAATGTAATTTTCCTTAAAGTTTAGATTTTATTTATTTTCTTAATGTTTATAATTCAAAAGCAAATCCAATAGTATAAATTTAGTTTAAATGTTAAACCAATATTACTTTAACAAATATACTCTATAACCACTTCAATTCAGTATAATAGAAAATATATATAAAAATAAAATCTAAATTCATAGTAAAATCTTGCACAACCACTATAAATGTTTTCTTAAATCTCAATTTGTGATCTCAATGTGTAGATAACCCAAATCCTTGCACATAAACATTATTTTTTAAGGATTCACAATTTTAATTTAATATATTATTTATCCACATTTAATGAAGGTTTAATTAATAGAAAACGTGAGCTATTAAAGCTTTGGGTTGTACTAACTACAAATCAGTACATGTGGACACTCTTCAGAATCACAAACACCTGTACAAAAACTTCATACACTAATGAATTACCCACAAAACGCGATCCATACTAATTCATAGCAATTACCACCCAAATACAAGGCAGGGTTTTCCCTTATTAAAGGCCCAAAGCCACATCATAACAATAGACACAAAAAATACAACAAAAAAACTAAACACATAACTGGATAAACAGTAATTAAGTTCACATAAAAAATCATACACAAGAGGGACAAATGTCCTTTTCCTGGTGGCACTTTTATTCCCTACTATCTGCAAATCTTGCAGTTATGGAAGAGGGAACCCTGCTGTGGGAGGCCATTAAATCTGCCAAATATTTGCTCATGAGGTGGTATGGATTAAAACAAAAAGTCAAACAAACAGACCCTTTAGATCTTGGAGTGCAGCAAGGATGAAATGCAAACAACTGGGGAGAGATCTGACAAAGTGAAATGGAGAGTAGTGTGTTTATTGCTACAAAGGTGTGGTATTGTTCTGCCTTTTTATAGAGGCACCCAGCTCAAAGGGTTAGCTACTCAATCAGAATCGGAATCAGTTTATACACTGCAACAACAAATGTCTTAATTTAAGACTCTTACTTGTAGATAAAATCAAGACTTTGTCTCAAGGGCGTCTGGTACCCTATGTATTTCATTGGGTAAAATTTGCACTTCACCCAATTTTCAAAATAAAAAAGTTTCAA
>JAQGBW010003920.1:0-15029 GCA_034698625.1 Julus scanicus | reverse complement strand
CACTTGTTTAGACTCATATTCAGTATAATGTAGTGAGTAATTATTGGTGTGTTTACTTTATAGCCTCAATTTAACAACACTAATGTAATTCAAAATGCATTTAAAAATTCTCATGAGCTTCATTCAGTTCAACGATGTCATCCGTAATTATTAATGGAGTTTTGTTTGTTGTTTTGGCTGAGACCGACATCGCATGTTTTTGTGCAGTAAGAGGGATTAGTTGAATGACATTTACATATATAACATGATATATAAATATAAATTATAGGAGGCAAATGTGTCGGAATGGCAGACTGATGCATTATTAAGTAACAATTGGCGACTCACATGAACCGTAATAACTGCTCCATTTTAGGCGGAATTATATCACTGAAAGCAATCTATTCCTAATGTCAGTACCATGTTGGGGCCAATTTACAACCGACATCAAAAATCATATTGTATCGGCTCATTTTAATATCAGATAACCAACACTGTCAAATTACCTTCTGTCTAAACTTAAGAAGTATCAAATTCAATATATACGAGGTGTGTTGATAAAATTCGGTGAATAGTGTATATAAAAAAACACAAAAACAGAATGCACATTCACACTTTTTTAATCAAGCCAAGACATTTAAAACGAATTAAAAGTCGAATTTTAGATCTGACAAAAAACATCCCCCTTTTAAACATTGGAAAATAGCATGCACTCAGACTTGAAAATTTGTTTAAAAATGTTATTTTACTAAAATTTATACTTTATTCTACTGAAATACTTCAAAGACAATACAGATAATAACCTATTTTATTCACAAAAGACATTTAAAACGAATTAAAAGTCGAATTTTAGAGCTGACAAAAAACATCCTCCTTCAAACATTTGAAAATAGCATGCACTCAGACTTGAAAATTCGTTCAAAAATGTTATTTTACTAAAATTTATACTTTTTTTTCTGCTCTAATACTTCAAAGACAATACAAAGGATCAATCATGCAGCACATGGGGAATGCTTTTATTGACCTTCGAAGTAGTCACCACCAGACACAACACACTTTTTATATTGTAACTTTATAAGATAATTATAAGAACTTATAAGAATTTATAAGAACACGCCTCGTACATTTGAAATTGTTAAGAATTTTATTACAAAACTGGGTATTCTTTCAAATGCAGCCACACTCCGATCTTGACGAAACTTTGATATGTTATTAGGCTGTATATTTTTAGTTCAAAAAATTCGGTCTGGAAGTTCGGAAAGTTCCGCTACCTCAGATCCCGCAGGGGCGTGTCCACTGTACAATTGTTATGGAGCGGGACATTTGTGTGCATTTCTCCCTGGTTTATGGTGACATCATCATTGGCGCAGCTGATTAAGCTTCTCGGATTAATCTTACACTGTTAAGAAATTCAAGGCTAATTCCAGACTTCCTGAGTATTTTTCCTGTACCTCCTATTTTTTGCTGCCCCTCGATGTCAGGCAAACAATGCCAGCAACTAAGCTAACAGTGATTGCCTCCCTACAGGGTTCTGGTACCAATCGGGTTAGGTTAGGTTAGTCTTAAAAACGTCTTTCCGGTTTCATTTTTCACATTTCCGGTCTAACCGGAATGCGCCCTTTATGAACCACTTTTTCCGACTCATCAACCATGGCGAACAACATATGTAACTTTCATCAACATTGGAGTGTGGCTATATAGTAAAGTGCCCCCGCAAAATTGTACTAGGTTAATTAACAAACCTCTTAAAAGGTTGAAATCATTATGTCCACCTTTCAGTGGTCTTCTTTGTCAAGAGTTTCCTTAATTTTGGTTTATAAATCATGGTATTGTAAAACTCACTCTTTCAAAAGCCTAAAACGACCACAGGATGAATCTATAATTTAAGGCTGAAAGCGGTTTCATGACAGATTAGACCTTCATACACTAGTGCATGAAAAGCGGGATTCATATATATATATATAGTGTTATTGAGGTCCATCCACAAACCCACAGAAGCGCAAGGTGTGTGTATATAGGACGGGACTAATTAGCAATACATTATTTATATCACATTTCATTAATTTTAGAGTGCCGGGCTTTTATTTTGTGTAATCAGACTAATAGCCAAGTTACGTAGAATTGGCAACAGCAGACTTTTCTCTGCTATTTCCACGTCTACTACAGGCAACGAGAGTGTATGGTTGCTGCAAAATATAAGTGTGATGCATCCTACTTCAAATTCAATTTCTGCATTACGACCAAACGTACCTACAATGGTAAATAATTGAGCAAACGGGAATTGAAACACTAAACACAGATACTGTTGTGTTGGACCTCCATAATATAGTAAACACCCAGAAAGTTGGGCTTAATGGTCTTGAGGTAAGCCTCGATTAATTAAAGGGGCTATTCAAAAAGGACTTCATCGAAATTTCTTCAAAAATTCACCTATCACTCCCTGACCACACGGTGTCCTCCCTCATGGACGTCTTTAATTTCTTTGAAAAATAGGGTGTCCAGAAAATGTAATCGAACATACAAAGGGCCATCCTATATATTTTTTTCATATTTTTCGAAAAGAACGTTGCCGAAATAAATTCCTACCAAAATCCCTGCCTCCCTATCATCCCAGGCTTACAACTTTCCAACCGCTCATGGACCTCCTTAATTTCTTTGAAAAGTAGGGTGTCCAGAAAATGTAATCGAACATACAAAGGCCCATCTTATAAAGTTTTTTCCCATTTTTCAAAAAGAACGTTGTCGAAATTACTTCCAAAATCCCTGCCCCCCTATCATCCCAGACTTACACCCTCCCCCCGCTCATGGACGACTTTAATTTCTTTGAAAAGTAGGGTGTCCAGGAAATGTGTTCGAAGTGTGTGGCTTTCCCCTTTCACTGACCTTTAAAACTCAATTAAACATAAAGACATAAAAACTGAAAAATACCATCATCGGTGGACATCCATAATTGCTACCCCCTTCCTCCCCTTGTCCACTTGGTAGCAGATCCCCTTCTTACTCCCCTTTCCCTATCCCCCTCTTAAGGACGTCCTTTTTGAATGGCCCCTAAGCTGGAGCCTAAAAACAATTGTAGTTTAACTTTAGCGTAAACTTCTCTAAATTACGTATGGCATCCCATAATACTTGAATTGTTTTTGTAATACAGTTAGAATTGATAGCATTGCTAAACATTTTTTGTTGAATTTTTTTGTAATGCATTTTAACTATTGTAGTTATCCATAATGCATTCAACATGTTTTTTTCTGGTCTTTTCTTCATTAAGTTTTTTTTAATGACATGTCTTGAAGCGGCTATTAATTATTCAAATGTCGATGATGGGAGACTAACTAAGTTTAGCCACATTAAGCGTTTAACAATGCAAATTCGTTCTCGGAAATCTGAGAATCAAGATACTGGCAGTTAATTCGAGAGCTAAATTTAATTTGCATTATGAAATGAGACCGCAAAAAACGTATCTGGAAGGTAATTAAGTTGGTGAAATTGCCACGCACAGTCGCTGAAGGGAAATTTATATGGAAAAAAGTTAGTGTTGAGAGAGGCTATGTGGTTTAGATACTTAAATATCCCACGCTTACTAAGTAATCACTGGGAATAATGTGTCTAGACACTTATTACAGTATGGAAAAGACGCGTTGAAATAATTTTTGAATATTTAAACAAAAAATATGATTTACTGATATAGTATTAGCTTATAAGCTGCCTGGAAACAACACGTTCGTTACACATGTTTTGGGAGGTATCTTTCATTAAATATACGACCGAACATAAACATAAAATATATCTTCAAACAAACATGTTCACCAACTGAAAAGTTAATTTTCTATGTAAAAATTGCTTTCATTTTAAATATAGTACAAGTATCATTATTTTTAAACTATCAGTGCCCGTGTGGATATACTTACACGAATATACAGGGTGACCACACAAAAAGGGGAATATTTTCATACATTCGTAACTTGTTTAGTTTTTAATCAAAGTAAATCCAATTTTGAAAAAATATAGACAACAAATGCACGAACAAAAAAGCCATTTCAATTTCTACTCAAAGTGTCCTCCATCATGCATTGCCCAATGGCGCAAGTGTTGCAGCGAATGAAGGGCACTTTGAGTACAAATTGAAATAATGTTTGTTTCTTACGTGTGTTGCCTTTATTTGTGCAATTATTGCATTTATTTTGATTAAAAAATCAAAAAGGTTTTATGAACAAGGTTCATCTTTTTTTTGCGGCCAACCTGTACACATGGTCTATATTGTACATATATGCTATATTTCCAATATGGCTTACTAAGATAGCTTACCCAACATTGGCTAAATATGGTCTATACATATGGCTATGAATGACTCATATATAGGGTCCATCAAGGGCCAAATGAGGTCCATATATGGACCACATATTTCCCACATCTGGCTAGTACTCTTACCCACGTAATGAAAATAAATTTCGTCATCTCTTTAAAGATGTTAAATATTTTGCAAATTGAAACAGATTTCAAACACTCTAATTCATCCTTGTTTTCAGTATAAATTCAACAGATGGCGCTGGTGAAACCTGATTTTCTTTGAAATTGAGAATATAATACTTTTGTATTTTAACATATTTAAGAAATATGAACCTGACATACAAGACTGTATTTATTTTAAGGGAAATGCTGTACATATAACATCGATCGATTGTACAATGTTATTGCCATGATAAAAGAACATGTTTTTTTAAACAGAAGTTGATATTTTCAAAGCTTTTGTAAAACCGATGGCCCATTGTTCCGTCTTGTTTTATTGTAAATCCACAGCAACGGTTGCCATTTAAAAAAATCTGTATTTAATATGTACTGGTAAGTTATGAATATAAAGCCAGCTATATAATAAAGGTCTATACTTTGAGAATTGATTTCACATGAGTATAATTAATACAGCGTGCTAGTCTCTCATATTCTATGTCACGCTAATAAGCATTTCGTTACAAAAAAACCGTGTCTTTCAAAAAAAAGTATTTCACGGAAATTAATTTGTCTGAGCAATGTAGATCGAAATTTGCGATGTATATGAAGGCATGGGCACAATAGAGCTGAGAAAACAAATGTTTTCACGAAGCTTTTGAAAATTATTTTGCAACGAACGAGATATGCGTGCAGATTATGCAAATCAGAATTACTGGTGCTGTATACTATATCGAGAGAGAGAGAGAGAGTTAGCTCTCGAGATTAGTTGCCTTTTGTACTTTTGTAATGTGCATTACCTAGAGATAACGGTTATGTTTAATGGCTTCCACGAAATGGAAAAGTCCAATTGCCCGGCGAGATAAAACGACGGATAAAAGACCGTTACCTTTTTCAATTGAAAGACCTAGAAACGCTAATGATTGGGACCTATTTAAAGGGAATTTTTATTCAGCTTTATTCAGTTTTATTCAAACTGTAATATGACATTGAAAACGCCTTAATATATTCATACAGTATCGTGACACAAATTCATGTACATCGTCTAACGTACGGATTACAGGAAGGGGCCATTCAAAAAGAACGCCCTCGAAATTCCTTCAAACTTTAACTCCCCTGTCCACACTACGTCTATTTTAGCCCAGAGGCCCCAGACACCCTCTTTCTTGCCCCCCTTAAAAAGTAGTGTGTCCAGAAAATGTGTTGGAACGTACAAATGCCCATCCTATAATTTTCCAAGCACCTACCTCGCTGCCATTTCCTTAGTTTTATATCTTAAGGATATTTAATTAATTAGTATTGACAGTTATCAAGAACTCATTGATACACCGTGCGCATTACAAAGCAATTTTATTTATTAAACAAAACAAAAATTATAAAATTTCCTATGGGTAGGATTTGCATCGTGTAATTTTTTTCCCCACATAAAAACATGTGGCAGACTAATCCAGTTAATACAAGTTGATAGCAATATGTCTGTTCAGTGTTCGAGTAAAAAAAAAAACCAAGAAAAAACAGGCTTGCATAAATGCAAAATTGTCAGGGGAATGTAATGTATAATTGAAAAGGAAGATTGAATTAAAATTCGCTCCGATTTTTAATAAGTTTCTACAACGTAGCCGAACTGCTGTACTTCTTGATGGTGATAGGGGATTTGGATGACGTCTTTTCTCTACGATAATGAAAATCTAAGCCTAATGGATATGGATGAGTACACGTAACCCATAATGGCAACCCCCACCTTAAGTCTTCCTCACACAAAACTGAGTTAGTATTATTTTCATCGAAAACTTCAAACGGAAATGCCATTTGCATTTCACATTGGCTTCAACGCACCTCACATGAAATATATACGTGAAATATACTCCTTAGGCGAATATTATTATTATGAAATTCTCCAAGATCTCATATAGAGGAAAACATTTTGCACCGTTGGGTGTTAAATTATGCGCGAAACTGATATGGTAATTCATTACAAATTTCTTAAATCCTCAGTCTAGATGAAATGCTATATACGTATATATAGGTAGCAAATATTTTTTTTTTGCTTTTATAGCACCATATTCAGGATTCGTTTGAATCGCAAACATTTATTTAGAAATATGGTATTGATGCCTGATTTGTATATCACTGTTAATTTATTGATTAATAACGAGTTGGTTGATTATGTTCATAAATGTGCTTTTGTTAAATATTTTATTTACAAGACTATATTTGCAAAAATAGTCATCTTAAAGGGTACATCAAAATTGAATTGCCTCTAAATTTTTGTGTGGAAGTTTTAAAATGTAAATCCGCATGGACAAATCATGTATTGGTTATTCAGGATTCATTTGAATCGCAAACATTTATTTATAAATATGGTATTGATGCCTGATTTGTATAGTATTGTTGATTTATTGATTAATATAATTAATAACGAGCTGGTTGTTCCTGTTCATAAAAGTGCTTTTGATAACTATTTTATTTGCAAGGCTATTTGCAAAAATAGTCATCTTAAAGGGTACTTCAAAATTAAATTACCTTTACATTTTTGTGTGGAAGTTTTAAAATGTAAATCCGCATGGACAAATCATGTATTGGTTATTAAGGATTCATTTGAATCGCAAACATGTATTTATAAATATGGTATTGATGCCTGATTTGTAAGTATTGTTGATTTATTGATCAATATCATTGACAACGAGCTGGTTGATTATGTTCATAAAAGTGCTTTTTGTTAAATATTTCATTTACAAGCACATAAAAGGTACATCAAAATTAAATTGCCTCTACATTTTTGTGTGGAAGTTTTAAAATGTAAATCCGCATGGAAAAATCATATGTTGGTCATTTACTGACATATATGACCTTCTCTATAAATTCTAGAAACTTATTTTTTGTCTATCTGTTTATCAGGAGCAACTTTTATATTTATTCAGTTGTTGCTGCTTTGTATAATAGGTATTTTGTGTATAATCGAAGCCCATTTGTGTATACATATCCATCCCGTTAGCAAGCACTCATTAAAGTCAGCGTTTTTCATCGTGATGGGAAACATTTAATTTCCATTAATTAATGGGTGCTTTTTTAATCAGACGAGCTTGATAATGGAGGCCTAGAAAAAGCATCTCGTATACAACGTTAACGGGTTTGTGCCTCCGTAAAATACATTAATCGTTGTGGGGGCGCTGCATTATCCTGTTTGCGCATGCTTACAAGTACAGCAATATCTCAAGTAAAAAAAAAAAAAAAAAAACGTATAAAATCGCGTTTTCTAGCCATTAATCTCATTTATTAGCAAGTAAAATTAATCACTTCGAAAGAAGAGTTTTTCCATTCTACATTTCCATGTAGCCGTTTTCTCTTTTAACTGACAATTGATTAATTGTTATGTTCAGCATCTGTAAGGACTTATCATCTCGCTCTGGCAAAGGCGCAACGTTATTTAACGTCGAAGGATTAGCAAAATGCAAAACAAAAGCAAAAGCATGCGTGAATAGTGCAAAAGGAGAAAACTTGTATCAATTATAAAACGTTGAACAAGAGTTTAAACGAACTGAACCGAAAATATGAAGATGGAGGATAATGAAAATTAAGAGTGAATATCCATGTTCTCTGTTAATAGTTTAAGTGCAGCTGTGGAAGAAAATAATTCATTGTCGACTGAGTTGAGATGAAAATTTTACTTTTAAAAGCTATATACTAGCAACAAACAGTAGGTAACAGGTATGCATGCTGATTTTCAGATTTTCACATGCACAACCATGAAAAATGACAAGGGTATCTTGTTGACCACCGACCTAAACGGCAAATTGGTTAACGAACCGTAGAGAAGATATATTTTAATATAGTGCAAAGCCTTTTAATCACTATTCTAATCCTTCTTACACGTTTACAATGATTTATGAGATAATGCTTTCTGAAACTGGACTACAATGTAGAAAGCGTGGATTTAATTTTATTTATCTTTATTAATAAAGTTCTGGTTGAATATATGAAAAAATAAGAAGAAAATATGTAAACGTTTATTTTAGGGAATTACCCTAACATGGTGAAAAATTACATCTTACCTGAACCGTGAACCTAATCCAAATAATATAATCCAGAATTCCATTAATCAATAAAAATACCAAATTTGTGTGGAAATTTATTAGGTCGAATATCAGCTTTATTTATTTTGAGGAAAATAACACTAGGTTACGCTGATCGTATATATACTAACTTTTAGTTGGGCGTCTTCCACCTGAGTGATTTTTTCTCTCTAAAATATTTGCACAAGTCAACCAAAACCCATTTCCAGATCCACAAAAATACGATGTGGCCAAGCTTTTTCGAAGAAGATAACCCCTATTCAAAGATCCGCTCTCAAGCAACGTGCATAGTGAACGATAATAAGAAAGGATGATTTTTTAGTCTAGTTGAACGAAGGGTTGCATGTATTCAAAAGTAGAGGAAATATTGCTGTCCAGTAACCTTTACAATTACTTTACTGCTTTCGAGAAATAGCTTTTACTAAAATAGTAATACTAAGAATCTCTACCTCAGTTGTAAATCAAATAAGAAAATTCTGCAGCATATAAGTGTGACCTTACACTCATTCATTCTTATATGGCAAAAAATCCATTTTAAAGCTTTCATATCATTATGATGTTTCATGGAGTTCTTGTAAAAATGTTACAAACATGTTAGCTCTAGCCTTAGTTAAGAAATGGATTGAAAACCTTGCTGAAAACAGATTTGGATTGGATTTTTTCAAATGTGATGATTTAAACATGAATTTTAAATATATTCTTTGATTATAGCTATTGTAGGAGCCAAACAGAATCAACTCATCAGAAAACTGAATAAATGTTACAAATGTTGAAATTGTCCATATATGGACATATCAGAAAGCTAAGATCCCAGGTGGACATTTTTTCACATATGTGGGAAATGCTAAATATGGATACATCAGACATATTGGATATAAATAGTCAAATATACTTATACATGGCGTGTTTGTTTATATATGGTCATTAATGGACATATAGCCATATATGACATTTTTCCATAAATAGTCATGTATGTTAATGTATGTCCATATATGACACAATATAATTTCTCCGCCAGGTGACTATTAGTACTGTCTGATGTAAAATCCATTTATCATAAGACTATAAATTGATAAAACAGTTGCATTTAACATTTACTTTGGCGCCACTAAATAAGTATTTTAGCAACATTTTCCAGAAACTAAATTGCAGAGTATTGCGCAAATCTTTAAAAGCATTCGAAAGGAATAATCTTTTACATTACAACTTTACATGCATAACATGGCAGTATTTTTTTTACGAATTCGTATTAACCTCTTTTCCCCCCTAAATCGCTTCTGTCTACCATGAATAATTCATGCTAATTTCTACAGTGTTACCTGTTAGTCATTCGTAAAAAAAGCTGGTTCTGAAAACTTATCACGAATTTGCACAAATCTTAAGTCGTTTGAAATTAAGGTAATGTGCATTGTTTTAAAGCTCGAGTTGGTTGGTGTATATACATGCAATCTTATCCTGCTGACACCTGCATAACGAAGAGAACTGCTAAATCCTAAATAACTTAATTATAATACAAATTCTATTGTCTGCTTTTCCTCACCACTGTTTTCTGAACACATTGTGTAATTGAATTAGCTACAGGGCTGCTTTTTTTTAAAAACAAAAGCTTTGCAATCCTTTAATTGCAAACATCTGAAGTAGAAATTAGAATGGGTTTTTTTTGGTCCTTTATTTGCATAAGAAAAGTTGTGCTTTTACAGATTAAGTCGTTAAAATACACTTAATGAAAACTAGCAAAGCATGTTTCCAGAATGAGGTTTTCCCGCGACATTTAACTGAATTTGGGGGGGACTGGTTTTTGATCACGGATGCGGAAATGTGTGAATTGGTTGCCTCCTTACATCATGGATTGCGTTGATTGGATGGTTTTATGTGACTATGGTACGTGTAATTAAGTCTTCTATTGCCAGACTATATATATTGTTGACATAGGCCATGATGTACTGGCAGCCAGACTATTGGATTACTTCAACGCAGTTGATTGCCCTACCTGGATGATAATTAAATTGACTTTTTGGAGTTGGAAATATGATTTCATTCTGGACTTAAATTTAGCAAACATAACACAGTAGAACCTGTCTAAATGCATATTTCCAACGGTCCCAAGAGTATGCATTTAGACAGGTTCTACCACATCAAGGCCTTGAATATGGGAAGGGAGAAATCTTGAGGATTTGTATATACACACTCCGAGGCATTTTCTGCAAACTGGTGGACTGTGACAAGCATGTTGAGGCTATTTCAACAATTTTCTATATATAATCTTCTGCAAATCAAATATATTTTGGTGCTATTGCCATTTGTATGCGCCAAGGGGCCTTCTTCATGATCAGCTCCTTCCTTCATCAGTGACAAAGAAATAGAAATTTGCAAATGAAAATGTGCAACCAGCCACGTACTAATCCTGCAGTTAATTAAAAAAATATCCTCGTTATCTTGCCTGGATCTGGTCGTTATGCAGAACGTCTAAAACATGAAACAATAATGATAATTCATAAGAGCATCGCGTATTTTATAGCTCTTAAGCACGCAGCATTTCATTTTCCATTCACGAATTATTATTTCCTCAAATGGCTCATTCAGTTTTGCATCTTTTTAAATAATGCTAAAATAGAAAATAAGAAGGATAGATATTTGATATTCATAGAAGGCTGAAATTGGAGGCATGATAATAATGAGAGCAACATTATAAGCTCGGTATCAGAGCAGCCATCAAAATGAAAACTTAAGGAGGAACCCACTCGAGCTCAAACCGAAATAATCTTCGAAACTAATCTTTCATAGATTTGATCTTTTATTTTTTTTTTATTTTTATCTAGCATCATATTCACCTTCCATACTTTTGTCGTGATTGTTTTCAATGTCTTTTGGGATTAGATTTTTCAGCGAGCAAAACCTGCTCGTTATATTTTTGCATCTGCTGCAGCAATCTTTCGCGAAAACCCATCACCGAACGTTTGGATTTATATATTCACGAGAGACTGGGTCGCATATAGACAGCGAGGGATTTTAGTGGATTTCAAAGACTATATGCGTATCCTTGTCGAGATTCAACGCACATTAATTCACCCAAGATATCGCCAAAAAGGATGCCTCTCTTTTCTTTTTTTTTTTTTTTTTTTTTTTTTTTTTCGCAAAAAAAAAAAAAAACATGGAACCAATTACTTTGGAAAAATATTGCCCAAACTGGAGGCAAAATAGCAACTGGGGCACGCGGTGATTCACTATCTCTGGAGTTTAATACCGGCACGTACACTGTCTAAAAGCAAATTACTGAACAGCGAATTCATACGGATGAAAATAATGGATGAAACATGAAGTGGAATAAAAAAGTACTCTTCTTTAAAATATTGAACATGACCGTTTAAGATCACGATGCAAGTGTTGCTAACTATACTATATTGCGAGTATTTAGACCTGTTTATTTCAACTTCAACTTGGAAAAACTCAAATACCGTAAAAATGTGGACTTTCGCCCCCCTATCCCCAAATGTGCTTTTCCCCCTTCCACTTGTATCTGGAAAACAACAGTTTATTTTGTGTTACTTAAAAAAAGTGTAAAGTTTCAACAATAATATGTTTAATATATAATCCAACAAATCCATTTTAATAATTGGGCGCCCCTTTGGCGCCCCATACCCTCAGGTGCCAGAAGCACTCTCCTGTCCCCCTCTTTACATCACTGAATGTGGATTTGGGACAGTGGGGCCCAGTTTGAAACAGTCGTCGTTTTGCCCACTTGGAATGTCTTAAGTGGGTTTCAATGGGGATTTTTCAGTCATTTGTCTGAATTCTGGTGCCTTGCCAATACAGTAGAACCTGTCTAAAAGCATATGTTTGAGTATCGGTTAAAAATATGCTTTTAGACAGGTTCTATTGTAGATAAATAGAATAAATAAATAATATGTTGTGGATTTATGAGATGATATATTGAGGACATTTGCGTGAAGTTCACTGAATTAATGTTTTGTTTTTCTTATTTCTAGGTAAGCAAAATCTATTGTTGTGATGATTGTGAGACAAGTATGTTGACAAGATCAAGGTAATTTTTGTTAGTTACATCAAAAATATTACTTGTAAAGATGTGTTAAAACCAGTTATGTATATACATTAGAACTTCTATTATAGGGGCTTTATAATTAAGGCTACCATTTTACAAAAACAAAATATATATTCTTATGTCAATTTTTTTTTCAGTGAAAGCATATTAATATTCGGTTACCATTCCTTGGTAACCTCAAAAATTAATAATCAATTAAAATTTGTCATGACAGCATCTTGTTATTTTAAATGAAACTCATTGTAAACAAGTTGTCGCTCAGCGAAATTTTGTTTTTCAATAAGTCAATTTTTTATATACATACTATTAATGCTGTATATAGTAGCGAGCAATATAACATTTGGAAAAAAAAGTAGCATGAAATAGACTGCACTATTATCTTTGTAATGAATCTGTTACACCATGGAAGCATCACTGATCAAATTTCCTGTTAATTACATTATTTGAACCAGAAAAAAGTCATTAACACAGTGGTCTTGATTGCACATTGTAGTTACAGACTAGAGAAAAGCATTTAAAACAAAGAAAAAAACACAAGAGTGGTAAGTAAGAAAAAAACCTGCTGAGTCTTAGATACCAAACTAAAATTACAGTTTTTTTATAGATTTTAATTCTAGGGTAGAATAACCTTTTCCTTAGTGTTAATGGCTTATTAATATTTTTTTATCTTTACATATACGAGTCAGTAATCTAATACTAAACAAGCATCGTTCAGAATAATGTTTATTTTTTCCTTTGCAAATGGATTAACTTAATATAAAAAGTAACGTGAAACGTAAATTATTACTCCGTGAAACTTTAGTTTCACTAATAGATTGTTACCAAGGTATCTATGCATCAAAAGGAAAGAGGGTTAAGGTATATTCCAGGTACAAAGTATTACCTTAGAACCAAGTGGATTTAATGGGCACCACATGACTCTATGCATCAAAAGTAGATTTACAGGGGTGCCACAAAAAAACTTTTTCATAAATTTGTAATTTTTTGTTTTTAATCAAAGTAAATCCAATTTTGCACAAATATAGGTAACAAAAGTACGAACAAAACGGCTATTTCAACAAAAAACGTTACGAATTAATGAAAAAAGGTTTCCCCTTTTTTTGTGGCCACCCTGTATACTATATAGCGTCAATTCAATTTAACCTAATGAATTGATGTGTCTAATTTCGTGATTTTCAATTCAAATATACTAAGTGTAATTAATTGCCTTCGGTCTTAGGCAACATTAAACAGCTGAGTTATAAATAACTAATATGTTTGTTTTTCTTACAATCTAATAATTCTTGATTGGAAAAGGCAATTGTTTAAGACGTTTATACGACTGTCTACGACTACAAATAATGTGAAATTTAGGCTCGTTACAAAATTAACTCTATAAATTATGTTTTAGTCTACATTTGTGACTTAGTGATACAAAAATACTTTTTAAAATTCTTTCTCGATAACATTAAACTTCGTGGATTACGATGTAGTAAAGTCCTTCTAGTTCATTATAGATAAATTATTAGAATGTTTTTATACGAAATGAAGTAAAAACGTATGAAAATATGCAGATGAAGGCTATTTAAGAAATTAAATATCTAATGACGATTTGGAAATGCATTAGTATATTGCTACCGTTATTAACGATAGCAATTAAACCAAATTGGTATTTTTTTAATTTCCTAAGTGCATATGTAACGACATGAAAACATTAACTGAATCCGTTTGCTTCCCCCTATCAAAATACAGAAACATTTAGGATTTATA
Organism: Julus scanicus; assembly: GCA_034698625.1. NCBI lineage: Eukaryota > Metazoa > Arthropoda > Diplopoda > Julida > Julidae > Julus > Julus scanicus. The sequence continues at coordinate 728 of JAQGBW010003920.1, read as the reverse complement.
GCATGTTGAACACATTGTGAATATTATTCTAGCCTTTCTGTGCATTTAAGTCTTCATATGATACTAAGGCCACAATTAAACTGAATTGTTCATTTATTTATGAAGTATATAAATTAAGCAGTGGTGGCAAATGGACAAGTGTCGCTTGGACCCCTTCCCAAATGGACCGAAGTCCATGGTATTATGGCAGACACTAGGGCCAGCGAGAGGGGAAGGGGATACTTGAGACCACATTAGATGGCAAATTATTGTACAGTTAGCAAAGGTCCAGATTTAAGGTGTGATTTTTCAAACATGGCTTTCATATGGACAGTAAACTGAATTCCGTGTGTGATAAATTTTATATGTGATATACTTGTATTTGTATATATCTTAAAATGGGCACACATACCTACATACCTGGACTGGTTTCGGTAACTAAGTCACCACCAGGGGACTGCCGTCTAATCCCCCCAAAAAAGGAAAGGTGAGTTGGACTCGTGGCAGTTCTATCAGGAGTCTCATGTTCCCCTTGTTTAATTTAATTTACTAGTTGCCCAAGATTGTGGGGCAGTAAATTGTTGGCATCCTAAGAACAAATCACCTATAACCCTAGAGTAGACACTGATGCAAAAAACATAAGCACAAGGGCTTCAGCCTAAAGGTGCGTTTACACCGCACCAAAAGCAAAAGCAAAAGCAGAGTTTTCGAAAACATGTTTTTGAAACTTTACAGTGTGGACGCTCCAC
>JAQGBW010003919.1:0-15031 GCA_034698625.1 Julus scanicus | reverse complement strand
ATGAAATGTCTTGGAATGGAATCTTCCAGATGAAATGTCTTGGAATGGAATCTTCCAGATGAAATGTCTTGGAATGGAATCTTCCAGATGAAATGTCTTTGAATGAAATTTTAGAATGTAATGTCTGCCATGCTGTTACCGCAACAGCCAACCACAGCAGTTGCTGCGCTAGTGCAGATATATTAGTATCATTTTATTGCATGTGTGCAGACCTACATCTCCTTCCCCCCTCCTCCCCAACAGAAATATAAGCAAACGTTGCATTTAATCGAGTCGGGGGCTTCCTGCGGATGAATTTAGACCGCATTTGCATTAATTTATTTCAACGGGCGTCAGACTCCAGAATGTCTTGGATTTAAGCCACGGTTCGTTACCCCCATTGTGCAATTTACGAAAAATTGCTTTCAACGTATTAAATTGCACGATGGTGGTGGGTCTGCTAGCATGCAGTAAAATAATAAAAAAACATAGGAAAATTGACAAAAGGCTTTCCGAGCTGTTAACTCTGTACACAAGCGTATTAACGCTGCTATTGAGAGATGGCGATTGGTGCAATTCACTCTCTTAATGAATTAAATGAAATTCGTACCAGTTTTTTTTTCTCGCCATACTTTGGTAAGGTTAAAGTTGGGGCAGTAAGTTGGAAGTGTAGTGCTTTGTTCGTGGGGTGCCAAGGGGGTGTTGTGGTTGAGAATCATGTTTCCCCAACACAAATATTCAAAATGCATTCTGGGGGACCCCCTCCAAGTATGCATAGCTGTAGCCCGGTTGTGCTCATCCTGACCACATAAGGAATTTGCCAAATTTAGACTCAATATTTTTGTTTTGGTCGACTTGTCTGTACCCATTTTGCATTGCAGGATGTTGATGGTGAGCTAACAGTTTCCTGTCATCATTGGAGGCAGTTTTATCTGGAATTAGTACACCATGACTTCACACTGTCAAACAATGTTAAGTTATGATAACCATTCGCAATGAATTTAAAAATTTCACTTAAAGTCATGCTGTAAAATTATAATCATCGTCATGATTTCAATAAAAATCTGCAAATTCGTATTCATCAACATTTACCCCTAAGAATTACATTGGAATTTCATAATGACCATACCAATGCAGGAATATATGGAAGATTTTGACACATCCCTCATGGTTTTATTTCCACATAGCAGGTGGCGCTTAGGGAGCACCACATCACACCATATCCATTTTGTCGTCTACTTTACCTTTTAAGTTCAACTCAACTGCAATCTAATGAATCTAAAAACCTCCAAGACGTCTTTTGGGACTGTCTCAAACTTTCCCCAGTAGTCTTCTAAAATATTGCCGGTCTAGAAGGGCGTTTTTATGTTGTGCCTTGGACTAAATTCCCCTAAGTGATGAATTGTGTACTGCACATCTCGTTTCTTGTGCCCAATGGGATTTCACCCGACGGAAAAAGCGTCCAAATTGATGAAAATAATTCGTTTTCAGTACTCTCCACAAGGGGCAGCACCTGTGTGCGTGGGCGAGTATCGAACGAACATTGATTGAACTCGCGAGCCTATTGTTTTTACAAAACTAAAGCAAAAATGTCTTCTGCTGGTTCTAATGGACAATCGAGCTTTAGTTGACTGAGCTTTATACATTTTTATTTATTCTCTAGAGAATTCTGTGCCCTAGGCAGATTCTTTGAAGTTTGGAAAAGCGATTCTTGTTCATGTTAGCAAATTTAACAACCAGACTATTCGATGACATTTCAAATTCGTGGATGTCTGAAACATCAGGCCTGAACAACAGGATATAATTTGTGCGATGCCAATATACATGTATAACTTGTTCCCGGTAACTCAATGATCCCTCCTTGGCGCTTCGATCGTTAACAATGGCTTACACACCTGCAAATTATCGATTTTCAAGAAACTCACTCCTGTTTCCATGAATATTAAATAAAGCGATATCATTACGGATTCACTTTTTTGAAGTTGCGGGACACGATGAATTCATAAATTATTTTCAAATTACCAGTTTGAAACTTGTATGGTGAAAGGACCACATTTCAACCATGACAAGATACTTGCCCCTCTTTCCCAAACAGAAATATTAACACCACTAATTTTACTGCCTATCTTCATGTTGCTTTAAGGAAACAATGGAACATCCAAGTTCCGCAATATAACAATATTATCAGTTCTCAAACATCATAGCATATGAGCTACTGGGAAGTTGCAATATTGTAACTGGTGAACAATACCTGTTGTTATAACGTATTTTTATGTCACGGTCATGACATCGATAGTCTAGATTGTGGCACTTTAGGATGTTTAGATATCAGATTTGTAACAAAACTTTCATGAAAACAAATACTCGAATTCCAACATGATGTAATTTCTTCTTTTATCGCCATTTTAGGCTGCGAGAATTCATCGTGGTAGATAGTCGACTAGTCCGCCATCTTTGATAAATAATTGAAAGGTGCCATGTGTTTGGAGGATGGGTCACGAGTCCCACTATTCAAATAAACCTTGACGTGATATTTGAAAAGCAGTGAAGCAAAACCGTTTTCTTAACTGTCCTTCTTGCCTTTGAACAGGATCCACGCATGCAGTTTGCGCTCCATCGATCGTCTCATATTTGGCTCTTGTTTATATTTTTGGCTGCTTTTCTTGGCTTTTATTGGATGAGGGCTAATGTTTTTTTTTTTTTTTTTTTTTTTTTTGTGTTAAAAGCTGCCCTTACCCGCTTATTGTCTATACAATGACGGGATAGTTTTTGGTTCGATGCCCCACTCCATCTCCTCTGGTGGCCAACTTGTAAAGCTGTATAACGCCGCATATGATATCGTTATCCCAGTATACATATATATATGATACGTGATCAAAAAAAGCATGCCCTTTGTGCGTTAAATGGCGGTTGAACTCTTTGGGGGTTCAATTACCCCAGTTGAAAATAGATTAGACAAATGCTGCAATTGTTAAACGTTAAGATTATCCTGCTTTTACAGATGTATTAACTGTATTTCCAAAATTTGTTTTCTTCATGGTGTTCCCTGATTTTTTTATTAAAATGTTCTTATTTACATATCAACATAAAGATGCAAAATATATGATACTTGAATATGAGTCCACCTCCTTTGAAGTAAAACTGTTGTAAACAACATATGAACAAACACAGAAAAAAGAGGATGTCAAATAAAAATGAAATGCTGGACCACCCTTTGAATGAAAGCAGTGTTTTTGCGCAAGATGTCAAATATTTCTCAACTTTGAAGAAAAATAACAAACCGATTGGCGCGCGTATTTTTACTTTTTTTGTAGAAAAATATACAAAAATGACGTGGATGAAAGTTTAAAAAAATAACATTGCGAATATTCATTTTTAAAACGGACACCGACATTCACTGAGCACGAACAGAGTTGGTTCAGACAATTGATGAAATACGAAAACACGAAAGTCGAAGAAAAGTTTCAGTTGATGTAAAATATCAACACATGGCCGCCTTTCGCCCAATTTAACGTCTTTCTTCATAAACATATGCTCGCCTGGGTTCCTTTGTAAGCGTGTAGTTTAGAAAACCATCTGACAAACTGCAGAGAAATCTGGAGGTTGAAATTGGAGGGAGGCGTTTTTGGGGGTGATTAGAGAGGGTTATTGAGGGGTGCGAAACTGGTGCCAACCGGCTGAGGGGGCGGTGGCACTGGTGTAGTGGTGGCATCCATGCCATGTTTTCATCTTAATTGAATCAAAGTTGCCCTGCTTTTTCAACAAGTTTGAGCCAAGTTCAAGACTCAATGGCAGCAACTGCGATGGAGTAATTGGGATCACTGTCAGCGATCTGGAGAGTCGAAACAGCCTGCAGGCAGTCACGTGTGACCTAAAACACTTTTGAGAAATCAGCCAGGATGTTTGAAACTCGTAATTGCATGATTGACGTCCCACAAACAATTCCAATGTTGGAAAACACGAATCCCTCGAGAACGGAAATACAAAACCCGAATAACTGCGTGTACTTATTGTGGAGTATCGCATCTTAGTACATTTTACTTGCAGAATTCTAGGATCCTGACAATCTACAACGCTTCATTTAGATACTGAACACTGTTTCCTTAACTCAACTAAATTCACTATCTGCTTGTGGCACATGCACATTTGCATAAATTTTATCCAAATCGATTTTTTTAGCTAGGTTGAAATCCATTCTGTGTTTACAGATATTATTTGGAATAAGGTGAATTTCGTGTGGAACATGAAGTGAAATCTAAGGTTTTTGTAATCAAAAGGAAAGTTTTTACAAAGTTTAGATGAGTTTATAAAATCAGAAACATTCTTTAAAAAACGCTCGAGTTCTTAGAAAAGTTTATCCCTTAGTAATTCAAGATCTCAAGAATTTCACCTGTATATCTATTTTCTACAGTTTTCCACCCAAAATTGTTGAAAACATTCCTCAATAATTACATCGTTGAAAGACGTTGAGCAGATGTGTATGCACATTGACACGTGTCTGCTTTTGGGAAGGACATTTGGTTTGCCAGAATTTTATTTGGAGGGGTTTTCTCTTATTTTCAAGGCTAAACGTATGCGCATTTATCCAGATAAAGCTGGAAGTCTGTCGAAATAGCAAAAGTTTGAAGGTTTGGAAAAAATGTAGCTGCCCCTTAAGAATGGCAAACACTGATGATATACGTGCTTATAATGGTTGCCCGAGTCCAGGGGGCGCTTTTGAAGTTATTTAGTCTCTAGCACATGGGTTTTTGCCGTATAATTTAGGATGGCAGTTGACAGTTAACTTCCTTGTAATAACATCCAGACAAAACTGGAATTTTTCCGAAATAAGTAAACGTTTAAATGTTTGGAAAATGTAGCTCCCCCTTAGGGATGGCAAACACTGATAACATACGTGCTTAATAGTTGCCCGAATTAAAGGGACCGATTTTGAAATTTTTCAAATTTTAACACATACATATACATAGGTGTAGCCAACAAATTTAAGTTATCAATTGACAGTTAACATACAGGTCATTGCATCTGAAATGAACATTGAATTAAATCACACCCTGCACCTGGAGCCACTGATCTGTAATTCGTACACGCTGTATTTTTGTATTTCCACCTTTTACATATAATGGTATATGGAATCGTGGGGGGTCGTTTTATATGATAGCTATATGCATCCATTTGTAAGGTGGGGGAAAAGTTAGATATCTCTAATGAGTTAACCGTGTATACTAGAAAATGTCATTTTCAATTCCTGTCAACAGCAACCATGGAAGTTTTTCATTACTCAAAGAGGTATCTGACACAAATATCTGTTCGTGGCTTTTCTCCCCAATTTTTTCTTCTTTTCGTTTTGTCAAGTTTTCAACATTAATTTGTACCAACTTCTTTTATCCAATTGACAGTGAGAACACTTTTATACATCCAGCAACATTTTTTTTTTGGTCTCTTTTGTTTCATCTGTTAATTACCAGCATCATCCTACAATCGCTTTTCAGACGTACAGCTAACTGAAATCCGGGCCTTTATGAACGCCTTATTAGGCAATTATCGTGTTCAGGAAGCACCCAAAGCCTTAAAAAAATGTACAAACCTCCCGTTGAGTCATTATAGGCTTTTCCTATTCAATGGCGATTTTGATGAGACTTCATCGAGACTCCACTTAAATCGGTCAGGGGAAGGAAAGTAGTTGTTAAACGTAATGATACCAACATAAAATGGTTTATATATGGGTTGACCGCTTAATAAACCCGATTTAATGTCCTGGTAAACTGTAATAGAATTGTTGGTACCTTCATGTGAGAGACTATAGATCCAGCCGGAAACGATGATTTCAACGCACATGCGCGAGGAGTGTATTTTCCGTTGATTTTAAAAAATAAATTCCACGCGCATGCGCACATTTCTATCCGCCAAACTGTGCATTTCCGGTTGGTGCTACTAGCCTCTCTAGCTTTTAGTGCTTCTTAAAAACTGATTTCATTCTAACAATAATCTGGTTTCATCCTAAAGCCGGGTCTCCACCAAGACGTACATTGTACGTTGGTATATATGCGTTTTACAAACATATGCAAAAACGTTTGCCTTACGGGTTTGTTTCAGCCGCCATTTTGTAAATATGTACACATCAAAATTGTACAGCTATTAAAGACGTTTAATAGGTGTACAATTTTGATATTTACATGTATTTACAAAATGGCGCTGAAACAAAACCGGAGGGCAAACTTTTTTGCATGTTTGTAAAAACGTGTATATACGTACAATGTACGTCTTGGTGGAGACCTGGCTTAATTTAAAACCATTTTTATGTTAACTAAACATCGATTTCATCTTATCTAAAAAGCGATTTGATTCTAGTCGATTCATCCTTAAATCGATTTTACCTAAGATTTTAAAGAAAGATTTCCTCGCTCATCCCATTAAAAATATCTTACTTTCAGCTTTTTCTTGTAAAGACTTTGCTTTCATTTAGGCAATGTGTACTTCAAAGACCTTTGGCGTATTGATATGCTAAATACTCTTTTCGAAGTTGCGGAGGATTTCCGAAGAAGTAACCGTGATTTCACGTGGAATAAATTTTCTTTCAAATTAAGTGGTTGATGCACCACCAACCCACAGCTAATACGACGGAATCATGCAAATCCCAAGCAGTTTAATGAAACTTGAAAATCGCTTCACGTCTCTGAAAATAATTTATGATTGACCCGAAAACTTGGCTCATTTAACTTCTTTTTAGAGTTCGTAAGATCTTTGAATTTTAATGGGTGCTACGAATGAGAAATTGGTACACACCCTCCCTTAAGCCTAGCTCCAAATTCCCAAAATGAACGGCGGAACATATGCTATAGCGAAAGATATGACAAATGTCTTATGCAAAACGTTAGTTTTTTAATTGGCTATGTTAGCATCCACCTTGCTTGGCTTGACTGCTAATAAGCTGTATGCAGCTTAAATTAGGTAACTCGTGTCGCGCCGTATCAATAGTGGAAAAAACCTAAAACCATTCAAACAATTGGAGCTAATGTGAACACGCATACTACCCCGGGTGAAAAAGCTATATATGTATATATGTTGGGGGCATATATTGACCATATTTAGCCATCGATGAGCCATATTGGAAATTGTATGTGAGCATAGTATAATTTTCATCATATATATATATATATATATATATATATATATAGCATGTACGAGGGGCGGTCAAAAAGTCTTGCATATTCGTTTATTATTCGAAAACCAGGTCTTGTACAAAAAAACTGAACTAGCCATTTTAATGAGCAGGAAATTTTCGGTTTCAATGTAGGACCCAAGTTTGTTGTCACATTTATCCCAACGTTTGATGACATTGTTTATACCACACTATTGCCGCACTATTACCACACTATTGGCGATATCTGCATAACCAACATAACGCATTTTACGAGAGGGGTATGAACAATCTAATCAAACGTTAGGAGAAATGTGTCAACGAACTCAGGTCCAGCATTTAAAAATAGCAAATTTCCTGCTTATTAAAATGACTATTTCGGTTTTTTTGTACGACATCTGGTTTTCGAGTAATAAACGAATATGCAACACATTTTGACCACCCCTATAGTGTATAGCTTGTATCGTCCATCTATTAAGGTATATGTATATGGCTGCAAATGACCATGCAAAGACATACGAACACACATGTATGGCCATATATGTTCATGTGTATACACATGTCACAAGGTACAACTAAACATATGTGTCCTTGTGACATGTGAATTCATGTTGAATAATTTTCAAATAAACAACTTCAAAACATCCATTCACGAAATGTTTAACATTTTTAACATGGGGTAACAAGATTTCACGTATAACCTACAATCATTTATGATAGGGGCATTTTTCAAAATTACAACATTGTATGTATAGAGCTTTATTACTCTCATAAAACTCGCATCGCATTTCAAGGTAGGTTTCGGAATGTGTTAGGCATATATGAAGTACCAGAAACCTCATCAGTGCTTCTAACAGTAATTTATGTGCCTTTTTATGTACTTTCTTAATAAATATTGGAAAGGTGATACATTTCGGGTATATTTGTTTTCCCTCGATGATTTTTTTAAAAGGCTATTTTCGGTATTTTTATACATGTTAGTTGACGATGTTTTAGTTTTTTTTTTAAATAAACGGATATGCTAATATCGTCTTTCACTTCATTATTACGTGCCTTTTTGTCTATTATCGGTTTTTTACTCTTGTCTTTTTTTCTATACGTACTTCTCGGTGTTTTTTTATTTTTTTTTATTGAAAATTTCTTTAGGCACATATACATACATGCCTGCGATGATGAAGATCCTGTATTTTCTAGACTCGTTTTTAATTATCCAATGAATGCTATAGATTTCATCTGAAATATTTTTTTTTCCACAATCAACGCTAGCCGAAATTCGACGATGCAATTTATTTTTTCTTCAGGCACTTGATTGATTTTGATTTAACGAACTTTTTTTCACGTTAAATTTAGGTTGAGTATTAAAGTAAGCTCGATTTAATCAAAATTCATTACAAGTTGTTGCGGTGCAACCGATGAATATCTTTCTATCTATCGAGAACCTTCGTCCTTAATTGTTGTTCAAGCAGCTCTCTAGAAATAAATCTGCTTTTAATATTTTGTTCAATACCGCCTACATTCGAGGGTTTCAACGAAACACCTTTAACCTTTCCAATCGAAAGTTTCTAAATTTGACTGCTTGTGGCGTGTTTACCAACTACTGTATATTACAATAGCTGCTGTTTAATTTGGCTGCCGCCAGCCAGAAGGACGCCATCTAAAATTCCTTCAAAAATTGACCATCCCACTCTAAACCTATATTCATATGTCCATGGTTTTTGGACCATTTTTGGAAAATGGTCTATTTTTTGGAAGAACTTTTGGGGACGTGTTTTTTGAATGCATCCCAAGAACGTCACCGTCTGGCGGCTTCCAGATTAAACATCACCTATTTGAAGAAACCTATTTTCTGTTTCGCATTTTGATTTACGTTTAAAAATTATAAAAAACGACGTTTTGAAGATTGTGCCAACTTATTTTTAAATTTATACATACTTGATTTTAAAATTTTGAAGACCAATGCCAACTATTTTTAAATTTATACTTAATTTTATAATTGTGAAGTCAAATTGAACTTGCTTTAATGTTACGAAATTTAACATATCGAGTAATTGCTGTGCTTTTTCAAAAACATATTTTTATAAAAATAGCATCTTGACATGTTCGTTCACTAACATATATACGAACAGGTCAATATATCACTATTGCAATGGTGTATAATTAAAATAATTCACTCGAATATGGACGTGTTTTTTTTTTCATAATGGTGGGTCTAGTCTTGGAATTACTTGGAAGACGTACAACTGAGATACTTGTTTTTCCATGCATCGAGGGATGTGGGATATTGTCATAAATGTTCTATTCTGATAATTTTCACAAACTAACTCGTGTTTAGTTCTGAACCGAAGCGTTCCCCTTGCATACATATGTCTTCATTAACGTTTTCTTGCTGCTGGCTTCAATGGCCACATCAATGTACTTGTATACATTTACCCATAAATATAATCTCGAGTGATTAATCGAAACTTGGCCGCTAGGAGGATGGTCCTATCACCACAAACCGATTACACCGAAGATAGATTCTGATAGCCTGCTGCGCTTTGAGAATTTGCTGGAAATTGGCGATGTGACAGCGAACGCATGGCCCTCTGGTGCATTTTTATCTTGAATGTATTGGCTGAATTATGTAAATCTAGACACGAAGCTTTATTCCTTTATGTAGCTGAAGATGTCAAAGCCAAAAAAAAAAGTAAACACCTTATGCATGCCCTGCCAAGTGAAGATAAATAATTGCACATATATTCTCTTCTGGGAACACCAGGGACTTTGGTGGCGCCCTCACTCAGTTTTTATCTACAAGGCGTGCCATTGTATTGATATTTCTATACTCAGTTTTTGACACCACGCGTGCAGATGGCTATGTGAATTACCTGTAATTACATGTTTTTCTGAGACTTTTAGGCAATGATGGCACTTTGGATATTTCTGAAATAATGATTGCTAAACTACGTTGTATGTTCAAGGTAAACAAGAAAAATTACAATAGAATACGTGTTAATCCAATTTCTTGGGCATATATATTCATGTATGGGCCATATACATGTATAGTCATGCATGAACCATATACATGCGCATATATCTCAAATTTCTCAAATTCTTAGGTTAAGCGGATTTGAAGTTATCATTTTTTTCTAGTTAATGAATTATTCTTGTTATTATTATATAACAATTGTTTATCAGATTTGACTACCTTATATTGAGTCGTATAAGCCTCTAATCTTTCACTTAATCTCGATACAACTCTAGGGACCTCTTTTACCCTTCATAAACCCGTTTGAAGTATCTTAATTGGTCATTTTCAATAATCGAAGGTACACTTTCATTGCGAAATAAAATTCTTGCCTCATGAATTTCCGTTTCATCGTTTAACCTTGTGCATAAGATGCACAAAATAATGGAAACACTTCTTACAGTTATAGTATAGGATTAACGCCATGTTTGAAATGTGAGCAGATGCATTGTGCATCTGAAATAACATATCATTATTTTATACACGCTATATGTAGACATGCATTGGTTTTCAAACTCAATGCTTCGTACAAATCGAATATTTTTCAAAAGCTGAATATTCTTGATCACTGCACAAAGTTATTAATAACTCGACGAGGGACGGAATTAATTTAATTAGTTTTCATTTAGCATTAATGCGATCAATGAAAATGTAATTTCATTTTAATGATGGTAGTCTTAACTCGGATGTTATTACCTTTTTTGCTGGAACAGTGAACAGTTCCTGGTTGCTGACATATGGGTTCGCATACAACTTTTCATGACCATATATTATACATGTAGAAATGTTATAAATATATATTTATTCCATATTTTGTGAAAATTTTGCTATATGTGGTTCCAATTTCGCTCATCATGATCCATATATGTCCTAACATTGGGGAAATATGGTCCACACATGGCTATTTATGACCTATAATATGGATGTTTAAAGCCCATACATGGCCCATACATGACCATATAAAGCTTTACTACCTGCAAGACCTTGATCTGCAATCAAATTTTAACTAAAGCTGTTACACCCGATGATGGCGTATATACAAACAAGATGCAGTCTGCCATTCTGGCATTTATCGCATTTAAATGGCCGCTGCACAAAAGTACAATAGCTGAATGAGAAGAAAATGGGGTTTTTTTTTCTTCTGGGCCCATGCAAGTTTGGTCTCTTGTATGCATTGCCTAGTCAACGTTTGCAACTGTGTGCTGTCAAGTGTTACTCGCCGTGCTTGGTGCTTTTTTTTCCTCGATAAAAAGACTTATCTTGACAACTTAAGCTGTCCGTCATTGTACCATCGTTGGCCAAAGCATTACATTGGCCATTATAATTCCCTCCTGATCCACTGCAGTGTGGGCCAAACAAGCATTTGTTCAACGGGGGGATGGACTCCCTTTACTCCTTACCCCCTTCTTTCAACGCATCTTTAAGCACGTACAAAAAAATCTCTCCATTGTTATTCTATTGGGAAAATAGGGTGTGTAATGCGTGCGTGTAGCTCTTCTTCTTTCCCACAATTGCTTGCTGGACATAATCCTCGTTGGACAAGTACTAAACTGAGTTTATTGAGAAGCGTATCGCCATTCGCGATCGTTGCCAACCCATTTCAAACGTTTTATGGTAAACGTGTGATAACCAATGGGATGTCCCTTAACTTTTTTGGGGTTTTTTCGATGGTGACGCTGCTGCTAATAAACGTGAAATTTCCAGTTGCAGTTTTTTATAGACGAAATCCCTGTACTGACTTCACTTGATGTGGTGAGGATGTCCATCATTCCCCTATGGACATGAGCGGTGGCCATTATAGCTGATGTCTAAGATTTCGTTTTTTTTAATAAGCCCAAGTCGATCCAGGACCCAGGTGGATATATACATTATGAACCACGTGTGGAATATACAGTCTGAGTTGATATGGCCATTTAAGCCCATGTATTGCCAAGGTTTTCCCATATATGCCAGTGTACAGGCATATATATTTGAATATCCCTTTGTTTTGGCAATGTATTGGTTTTGTGTACACATGAATGCTCGCTTTTGGCTTTAATGTGTTCTTACTTTATGCACTTCATACCATTCCTGGGTTAGGTGACCCATATACGGAAACTCGATGTCTAAGAATATGCCCATATAAAGTATTGTTTCTCCATCGAAAAGATTAATATAATCTATACGTGGATCATACATGGCTTTATATGACAATTCAGTGGTTAAATAAGATATATAAGGCACATACAAGTGCATATTTATTTATTTAGTTATTTAATAACCATGTATTATGTCCATATATAACATCTCCATTAGAGAATGTGGTCAATACCAGGCTAAAACCGTATAATATATGTACGGTTCTGTACTGTGCTGCCATCTAGCGGAGAAAAAAGACAACGTACTTGGAACACCTAAAAAGCTTTAAAAATAGGATATAAGCGGCATTATTTATCATTTTTATTGATATATATCTAATACTAATAATAAGGATTAATTTTGTTACACCTTTAGTATGTGGTATAAGGCTTATATCCACCGAAGACTTAATAGCCTTTTTTTATCCCGATTTGAATGTATACGCTGTTGCATTTGTCAGTTTCTTGTCGACTGGAGAAATCAATGTTTTTTCTTTGTGGTCGAGCAAACTGACCTGGTCGTCCTTATATGTTGTAAGTCTATTTGCACGATCTCGGTGGCTTCTTTGCTGAACCGTATAACCAGCTTGACGTTTCCACTCTTGATCCCTGAGCTAGGATCAGACTCACGTTTTGCTTCTTTAGATCTTATTTGAGCAGAAAATTCTACTTCTACACTACTTTACACCGCTACATGTGCATTCGTCGTGATCTTCCAAAAACAAAGAAAGGCAGCTGGACAGCATTCATCCTACATTTTCCTGAGCATGTTGAACTTGTTCTGCATATACCACACGTTTTTGTACATAGCTGATCAATCATTGGCTAAATATGATCCATCCAAGGCTATGTATAGTCCATCATTGGCGAAATATGGCCTACACATGGCTATATAGGCACCATACATGTCCATTTATCAACAATCCAGTAATCAGCATATATCAACAATGGTTTTTTTTTAATCGCAGAGTATTTGAGACTGCATGGTGCATACACAAAACTGTACGTTGAATACCCGCACATTTAAGGGGGATCACAACCCTATCACTTTCAATGGGTGAAATTTTAAAACACAATTTCAGCCAAACAAAAAGTGATTAAAACAAAATGAAAATTGTTTAAAATAGCTTGATAAATCAGCAATGGTATCACTTTTTCGTTTTGACTTTGAAATGGTAGATTTTTTTAAAATTAATAAACAAGTTTAAAAAATGTCCGTTAATTTGAATTCTCGTGCTGCCACCTGCTGACAGCGTGGGCAAATTAACGGACATTTTTCAAAATTGTTTATTAATTTTAAAAAAATCTACCATTTCAAAGGGAAAAACGAAAAAGTGATACCACTGCTGATTTATCAAGCTATTTTAAACATTTTTTATTTATATTTAATCTCTTTTTGCTTGGCTGAAATTGTGTTTTAAAATTTCACCCATTGAAAGTGATAGGGTTGTGATCTCCCTTAACATTTTATGCAAATGAACCAACTCTCGCGTGTTTACTGCACAATTAGCTGAAATCCACGATTAGACGTTTTCGTGTAGCGTTTATTATTCCGCATACACACACTGGTCATTCATCTCGATTTCTCATCTGATTTGCCATTTATACTCCTGCCCTAATTAAAATCTGTTAAAAAAAAAATGGTGGCGACAGGCGTCTAGCCTCTATCCTAGGATCGATCAACATACAGCAGCGACCCCTAGGTTACTAGGAGTTTATTTCCCACCCCATACGCAATCTCGGTTTTGTCTGGTTTTATCAATTTCCGCGTGCTTTATTTATTACATGATAAGCCCGAAGATATACACGACGAAGGCCACACATGTTCGATGCCCTTGCTCGATCTGCACAGGCACATTCAGGTCCTGTTCGTAATGGACGTCTCCATAAACCATTAGGTGTTAGCACTGATTGCGAGGTTGGGAGATCTAATTAATTGACTGCCGTTTCATGGGTTTTCCTATCAAGATGGCTTAATGTCAGTTGGTTCTTAATAATGTGCCTACGCGAGTCCATTATGCCCTTTGTCGAATGGACATATTGATCAGGTTTTTTTTAGATAAATGTGAATAATACGATTGCTTTACTAATAACAAATGCATATCTACATTACCGAACTTGGCAATTTGCGTAAAAGGGCATAAATGAAAAATTCTTTCGGTCCTTAGGAAAGATGCGAGAAAAGTAATTTGGCGATGAACGTAAATTTTGAATCAGTCGTCTTCATGCGTTTTCATGTAATCCGCTTACAACTACTCGGTATAGATCGACTGTCTAATACCTTCTCTTTTATTATCTCTTACAAAGGAAATATGTAAAGAATTTTGCTTATCTAAGCGCTAGCGCTTTATGAATTGAGTCGCGCTGTTTGTTCGAAAAGTGAAGGGGATTTTCAAAGACCAAAGGCAGTTTTTTTTTCTGTGAAAAATTGTGATTTGTTTTGGTAATGATTTTCTTATAGCTAATTAATGCTTTACTACAATTAGCTTCCACTTAATCTTCTAATAATATTTACAACAATAGACATGTTTCGTTGGCGAAGTATAGGAATATCATCTTGCCAATTTTCAACACATGCATCCGCGTAAGAAAATAGTTCCTTCAATCTAAATTGGAATTCGGCGTAGTTTGGGTTTATTTTAAAGCCTGTTGCCCACCTGGCGAAAATCACTCACAACTGAAACCTCATACCTTAAACCTGAAACCTTACAATATGGCGTGCCAATTCCCACCTGACGCACCTCACAAAAGGAAAAAAGATCGGCGCTCCTGCTAGTGGCGTGAAGCACG
>JAQGBW010003918.1:0-15040 GCA_034698625.1 Julus scanicus | reverse complement strand
TGTCAGAAAATAAGACGTTCAATAAGTTTTCAGATACAAAAAGAGTCTGAAAATAGGACTCTGTTTTTACAGTGTAGCAGTATAATAATGTTGAGTTTTATACAACGCAATTTTACAAATACATATATGTGCTATTTTTTTTTAAAAAAAACATGTATACTTTATAGTGTTTTTGGTGGTTAATGCTTTTTTTAAGCTACTCAGGAGCCTGAGATCGATTTGAAAAGCATGTTGAATCTTCTACATTATATATTCCCTAAAGGCATGTGTACTCATCTCTATATTTGTAAATATGATAAAAGCTTAGTGTAAAGTATATATGTAACCTTTCTTCTCTGCCCTCCTCCTAAGATGTAAGATTTTCCCCAAAAGTTAGGAAATTATAGGGATGTCCGAGTAAGGTTACGAATAGCGCAACATTCAAAGTAGACGATCTTGGCACAGATGGTATTATTCAAGCAGAACTTTAGATATTATTGTATTGATCCATTATTTCGTCCAAACGCTAATTGGTAATTCATCCAACAGAAATGCTGAAATAACTACGTCTAATGGCTAATTAATAATCACACGTGGCTGCCCTTATTATGGTTTAATTTAATTTGCAAAAGGCAGCGCTACGTAAACTTTATAAGTCAATTGCGTTCTATTGACTAATACAATTTAAGTGCTGCACTCGCCAGACTAACCCTTGATAATTAAATTTAGTTTTTAATTGTCGACTGTTTATCGTTACCGCGAATTGTTTTCATAATGATTTGTGGCTCTTATGCTATTGTGTTTGGAAACAGGGAATGGCATACATTCATTTTACAACCTATTGTGGCAATTTATTGGGCTGTATAGTTAATTATAACAGAAATACTAAGCTATACAATTGCTTTGTAGATGAAAAATGAATTAATTATTCTAATGGCAATCAGGCGCATTCGCTATGCATTTATAGAATTTTTGGATAAATTACTAGCTTTGTACGTAGTTGGATTCTTTTGTATTTGTGTTGCGTATGAAGTTGTTTTATAGGTAAACTCTGACCTAATTTTAATCAGAAATGTGATGATTTTTCGCCTAAACTTTTCCAATTGAAAGCACGGTGAGAGCAGTGCGTTGTCATGGTGCAGCACCCAATCATATGAATGTTCAAAATGTCTGTTAAAATTATGAATTGCTTTTTTATCCAAGCCCATTTGTTCTGCAATCATCCTGTTCTGCAATAATCGACAGTCAATTGCAATCACAGTTCGCACAGCTTCCACATTTCATTAGTTTGTTGACGATGCATGGTGGCCTTCCAGAACAGTCCTCTTTAAAAGCTTTGTGCCACCTAAAAACTATATTTCTCGATAGTGGCATCTCTATAAGCTTCGGTTAAACTTGAAAATGTCTCCCCTGGTGATTGTATTGTTATTTGGAACGTTGTTTTCTATTGGTATCAATAGAAAACTTAATTCTATTGGTTTTATTGGTTTCAATTGTTTTCTGTGGTTTTCTATTGTTTTCTATTGTTCAGTCAATAGACTCCAATAGAAGTCAATTCATGAACCATAGAAAACAATTAAAATCAATAAAGTGTCCAAATAACAATAGAAACCAATAGAAATCTCTATTGGTTTCTACAAAGCAAGTAATTTATCCAAAAATTCTATAATAATAATAATAATAATATTGTTTTTTTCACCAGGGTCGGTAGAATATTTCTTGAGTTTCACAGAAAATTTGATTGCTTATACCCTTGTTTTGCTCCATCGCAAATGTAAAGAGATATGAAAACGTGTCCTATACTCAAACAGTGCATGCGGCACTAACTCAACCGAACAAGTTCAAACAAGTCTGGACATTTAGCCAAGATCTTTATACAGACACGTCGGTATATGCACCAATAACATGTAACGTGGCCCAATCGCTGGTAGGCAAATCAGTAGATACACTTTTGTAAAAACACCGGTATTAATCTGCGCATGCGTAGTTTCTTGGCGTAAATGTATCCATTTGACACATTGGTTTTCAAATGCTGCAGAGGAGTATACTCATCTATGATAGTGCGCAAACTCCTTTATTGGACTATCAAACGGAGCTTTGTCATATTGAGTTGACAAGACATAAAATTCTTCCCAGTGCTTTATACAAATGGAAAATGGTTGCGACTATCCAGGACGAATTACCTAGCTTACTTTCTCGGTGCAATAAGACATTTCTTCATGAATTTAATCATACCGATATGTAGGCTTAGGAGGTCTTTTCAATTGCCTTTACATCCTTGTGTGGCCGCATATAATAAGACGATGCACCCATTTCGTAGTTTAGTATGTATATGTTAAAATGTTTTAGAAGCGACTTTTGGTTGCTTTTCATTGGTCTCTAACCATGTCTATGTATGTTCATTTAGATGCTCAATATTGAAATTTTATTCAATGATATGGATTAAGAAATGAATTTTTCAACATACTTTATACTGACTAAAACCTATATATTTTAATAGAATGAGTACTGAAAATGTAAATAATTCTAGCAAATTGGTCTTTGGTATATAACATTCCTTGATCTGTAGCTCTTATTACTTTTTGTTTCTGTCGCATTCCTTAAAAAAATCGTATAAGGTGTTTTGTAAATGTAAAGTTATCCTAACATCAATAAGGGTTTATTGTTTGGGCATTGATTGTTGAACTTAAATTACACATGCAATTATTGCCCCAAAAAACAAAATGTTATAACTCTCCCATATTTCTCCATACATGATCATAACCATTTATATATGTTTATGACCATGTTTTGCAAAAATCATGTGTCAAATTTGACACGTAAATGTATACATCTATGGTCCATCAAGGGCCCTCACATGCATGGCTATGTATGGTCCAATACATGGCTATATATGGCCCATCAAGTGTTGAATATGGACCATACATGTCCATGTATGGCCCATCAAGGGCCAAACATGGGCCATGTATGGGCTTAATATGGTACATACGAGGCTATCTTTGGCCCTTCAAATACCAAGTTTGACTCATACATATATATGTATGGCCCATCAAGGGTTGAAAATGGCCCATACATGGCGGGATATGGCCCACATATCTCCATGTATGACCTATCAAGGGTCAAGCATGGCCCTTACATGGCTATGTATAACCCTTTAAGGGCCAAGTATGGCTCATGTATGGCTATGTATGGCCCTTTAAATGCCAAGAATGGACCATACGTGTCTATATATGAACCATACATGGCCCTTGAAGGGTTAAATATGGCCTATATATGCCCGTATATAACTTTTTCACCCGGGTAATGGCATTGTTTTTTGATTGAATAATGCTTATAAAAGCAGTATATAATTAAACGGTGGTTTGATCTATCATAGCACCTCTATATATAAACGACTTTAATTAAGGTGCTAAGCACACGTCGTTATATAGCCGTTAATCAGGGCTAATTAGAGCACGGAAGCAGTACTGAGATTGTCAAGTGTCCTAGCTTTTGTGACAACAGTGCGAATTTTTATAATTGACAATTGGCATGAAGCCAATTTCATAGAAAGCATTAAATTGTTGTTTTGTAAGCTGCCAGTTGTAAAAAATACATCGAATTGCGTGTCTTAAGACTGCATTTAAGTCTTATAGAATGTGACAAAAGGAAAGTGGTATAACTCCCATCGGGCAGCTTTTCTACACAGTCTCGGTATAACTTCTCAGTGTGAATTGGCATCTGCGAGATGAGATAAAACTCTCAACTAAATACTCCTTTTATAGGTCTCGTATAGCGGAACCATTTTCAACCCTTCGTCTGCATGATCGATTCCCTGAAAAGACTGAAAACATCGTCGTCTTGTTCAAACCTCACTGCATGCATGCTTTGCACCTTCGTCAAAATATAGCCGAAAATAAACTTGGTAAGCCACGAGTCTTTTGCAAAGAATCAATAATCAAAGTTGTTGGGAAATATAAACAGCTTAATGGTATTTTTTCCACACTAATACCGAAAGAGTAATTACTCGTGGTCTGTATCAAGCTTAGTCGCAGAGCTGTAATTAAAGCTGGTAGCAAAAGCAAGCATAGGGTCCATATCGTCCCCGAAATTCCTTAAAAAATTCACTGTTCCCCACACCCACCCCTTTCCACATGGTGTCTATTTTAGCCCAGCTAGACCCCTTCCCCCTCATAGACACCCTTATTTTTTTTTTTAAAGTACGGTGTCCAGAAAATTTGTTAGACGTACAAAGGCCCATCCTGTAAATTTCCAAGCATAACATTCCACAACATTTTTCCAGACTTTTTCTGATTAGCGGAAATTTCTTGACATAATTTCCGACTTTCCGAGGTTTTAAAAATTCAAGTACATTTCGAGCTGTGGATGCATTTCTCCGGTGTACATTTCTCCTTTTAATGACCTTTAAAACTCAATGAAACAGAAAATTCAAAAACTGAATAATATGCCACCATTAGTGGACGTCCATAATTGCTTTCTCCCTCCCCCCTGCCCACATGGTGTCCACATGCCATGAGACCTCCACCCTTACCACCTCCTGAGGACGTCCTATTTAAATGGCACCTTAGAGGCCATTTTCTGAACATGTTGCTCCCTATTAAAACTTAACTATGTATATATTAAGACACTAGCTCGCATGTTTACTGAATATGCTTCTTTTGAAATGTACGTGTTTTGATATGAGCTGACATCTAGAAATTCCTAAATTACGACATCAGGTATTATCAAACTTTACTGCATTCTCTTCGATCGCACTCTTGATTTTTTTTTTTCATAAACGTTGATGCAAATTACGCCATTAATATGAAAAATGATTGCTGGTATCTTGGGAAACATGGGGAAAATTTGTTTGTAGTCTTGCTTGAGTTTTCTCGTAATATCTCCTCGTTAACAATACGCTATAAATATGAACTATACATATAGTAACAGGCTGAAAAAAGCTATCAAGAAAATTTATCTATACATAATTTTTTTAAAAGTTAAAATGGCATTTTCTAAAGCTGTGTTTGCCTATTAATGGTATAGCCTCATTATCTTATCATACTGTCGGAATTTAGGTTCAAACTATTTTCTAAAGTTGCATGAATAGTATACATATCGAACACCAGATTCAATGTATCATTAAATAAATACACAATATTCATGCAGTTAATAGCAGCAAATTATGGATTTACATCTGTGTTGATCCATAATTTCAAAATAACTATATATTCTGCATGGTGTGATATTTGTATCAAATAGTCTTAAACTCTTTCTTAGTGCAAGCTGGTTGGAGAAAGTAAGCGGTAAAACCTCGTAATTATTGTGTCAAAAAATCTATATTTTATATGCATCACGTTTCTGAGATGGGAATTTAATTTATTCGTGCATTAAATGACAGCTATAAGAACCATTTTTAAGAACCTGAGAATAGCTCGTTAAATTAATGTGGTATGTTTATGCTACTCACTCTAGTTAAAACTTGTCTGAAATTAATTAAGTTTAATTAGTGCAGTTTATTGTTGAAGAATGTTTAATCAAGGTGTTAACAAAATTTTGCATCTAATAGAAAAGAAATTTCAAAGAGATCCAGAATAAATATAACAAGCATGGTTTTTAAACTAAATAGAAGTTTTATTTGCTTTAAAAATAAGTTTGATTAGCTGAATCGCCTTAACTTTCTGAAAACTACGAAATTAAT
This sequence comes from Julus scanicus, assembly GCA_034698625.1. NCBI lineage: Eukaryota > Metazoa > Arthropoda > Diplopoda > Julida > Julidae > Julus > Julus scanicus. The sequence continues at coordinate 9,381 of JAQGBW010003918.1, read as the reverse complement.
TAGACTTTTATATTTAGTACAATTGTAGCAGTATGCAGGCTATTTTAGGTAAATTTGTATTTGAATAAGAGTAACTGCATGATGCTTTGAATGGAAGTAAAATTGTCAGTTTCCATTCAAATTTATAGGTTCTATATATCACTGGCATTCTGTCTCTAAAAAGTATTTGATTTGTCTCCTATTTACATAAAAGTGCAAGTTTCAAAGCTTTCACTTGTCCTTTATAAAGCATATCTCGAATCTTGCGAGTTTCGTATACTAGACAAATTTAATATACGAAAAAAAAAACTAAAATTTGCTTCAATTCGATAATAATTAATGAATTTAATTGTTGGCCTTAATTAGAGCTATTATATTTCCATTTGTTAAATTTTGATTTGCTGTTAAATGAAACCAAAATTATATGTGAATCTGGATTGTATTATTGTATCATTTTTACGCGGTTTATAGGGTTAATTATAAGATGACATTTTTCTATATTATAAAGCAAATGTCGAATCTGGGAAGTTATTACAAGTTTTGTTAAGCCATTTTTGCAGTGAACAATTTTGCTATTAAATAGATGGATATGGGGAGACCACATTCATTATGCTTGCCTGTAATTAAATTACGAAATGGGATATATCACCAGACCACAGCTCTAATAGTCGAGATTAATTTTATCTACTGGTTTACATCCCCATTGACGTTTATGGGCCCATTTGGCAGGTGCAGCTGCACCCTGAAGCCCATATGTAGATGTTTGTTGTATATATATATATATATATATATATACAAAATGTCATGGAAAAACTTGATAATTCTTACACCGGTGTTGGGACCGCGCTTATGATGAATTATTAATGCCAACTAATGAGTTTAATGCCCCCGAGCCAGGTTTTTAACCGAATGCGATTATATTTTAACAGATTTATTGCGCATTAATGGTGGGTTTAACGTCGTGCCCGTTTGCACTATAGGGCCGTGCAAGGGTTATGGAACCCCATCTAATTGCTCGCGTTTAGGCCCTTGTTAATGCTTCTAGAGCTTTTGTTGCACTGCCTATGACTTTTATAGAATGTAGGATGCATTGTCTTAATACGTTTCTCTAAGTCATAAAAAGTTATATACGTTATAAGCGTAATGTTAATTAGTTGGGATGACCAAGAACAATGTTAGCAGAGGTTAACTTATAGAGGCCATAAATCCTACCAATGTATATACGAGTTCCTGGTTTTCAAAATAAGCAACGAAATAATATCTTGAGGGGATCGTGTTTAAGTGCTCATTTCTGGAACGATCTCAAATTTAAAGGGCTTTCTAGAGTATAGCCATAAGTGATTCATGTTTCAAATTGTTTACTATTAAAGCTATGATCAGTTTGTTTATTGTTTGTGTACAATTTGCAAATGTCACATGACACTGTTTGAGCCAATGTCACTTCACTATAGCAACCAAGGATATAAATGGCATGACATTTGTTTGGGAGGGGGTGGGGGAGAAATAGAGTCCGGAATCTTGGGGTGGGCAATTAATTTTAAAAAAGTTCACTTTTAGCGCAGAAAAATTGCGTTTTTACCCCACAAATTGCATTTCTGGAGCAGAAGAAACACTTTTAATGCAAAAGTGCAATTCCCCTTTTATACGTATTTTTAAAATTCGGCTTGAAATTTGTAACTTTCTCAGATTTCGGGGAGAGATCTGTCCACAATATCCCCCCTTCTCATATATCCGTTCTTACCAGCAACGATGTGCAAGAGTTTGATGACCAACACAATCCCCTTTGCGGATGTTTTGAACTCGTAAATCCTGATTTTATGAACTGTTTCGAATTAAAATGTGCTCAAAATATTGATAACGGTTCACGGGATTACGCTAATTTTCTCTCGGTGATGCATGTCCATTATAGTTTTCTAATTTAAATGAAAATGTAATTCCCTAAGGCCGTACTTAAACACGGTCGTTAAATACAATCGTCATTAGCATCGTAAATCCCGGGCTACAAATCATGAAAGGCCCCGGCATAAGTCATCAACTTCTGCTACAAATTAATCATCGGTTTTTGGTAGTAATTCGTTTCGCCAATATGCATTTTCTCCATGCAGTAAGCCTTCCTTGAAATTGAAATTTTTTGATAGTTGGGTCCGCAGGCAACCAACAAGGGCCCCTTGTTGGAGAATATTAATGATGGCCATTGCTTGATGACAACATTAGCACAGGCCTGATGAGGGGAATATGCACAAGATTGCGATTTGATCACTAGCTTGCTGTAAAAACGTTGACGAGAAATATACATTTTAGTGATTACTCAAATGTCATCTTTCTACATCTGAGCTATTGATGTGCCTATTATTCGGAGACGTTTACGGCTTTTCTAGAAATGAAATGTATTTTTAGGCTTCGGAGGAGGGTTGGTTTGCAGGAATGCATTCGAGGAGAATAAGGAATGTAAATTGCCTTCATTTATTAAACCATGTGAGTAAAACAGCAAAGACCTGGAAAGAATTTTGGGACCCTATATACTCTCTGAGATCATGGTTTAAAGTCGAAGCATTAGCCCACTTTTCTGTTCATTTGAAAAGATCCTTGCCATTGTTTCCGTTGTGTGCAATAAAAAACGATTCAAGTATTAGAATTCAATTTCACCATATATACAATTTCTCATTGTAACAAATTTATATCAGTATTGTTTAAGTATACCTTCGAATAAGTGGCAATTTGTAGCAGAGTAACTAAGTTTCGAAGCTTTCCTGGAGTGCATCATGTCCATTACAAGAAACTTTAAATAAATTCACAGAAGGGCATATTAATTCTAAAGAAAGGATTTTCAGACTGACGCGCAGCCCTCCTCTACAACTTGCAAATGTCTATTTTGCATCTTTCAAGTATTTCCTGTATGAATGACCTTGAAAACATGGTCAAAGGTCAAATTGTTTTGCACCATTAAATTGCGCATCCCATAGTTCCTTTTATCACAATTTTCAATTTTGTCCCCTTTAAGAAAATTTAAAGGGGGGGGGGGGAGAATATATCAGAATGGCCTATATAATTACATATGATAAAGGCCGTATATTTGGGAGGGAGGATCTTGGAGATAGACTTCCCTAAATGTAAATTTTTGCACAAATTTCAGCAGCTCAATCAAGGTCCACAAGTTGAGTGTATTTTGTCTCCATTACTACTAAAAGTCTCATTGCAGTAGGTCCAGCCAATTAGAAGGCGTGATTTTAAAAATGAGTCAGCACATGTATACATTAATTTGGCCCCAATTAACTAATTATACTACAGACATGTGCGAAATTTTGAGGTTTGTATTGCATAAATTATACCTAAAGCACCAAACATCCTCTGTAAATTTTAAGTACTATAGTTAACTTATGATACTGTAATCCAATTTGATTAGTAAGCGTGTATACGTAAAAAAACATTTATCTGTCTTGTTTAATTGGGTATTTCTTCAACTGAGTCTCAGACAAATATTTGCATGTCTGTCTAGTTCTTAGAATTCGCGTGTATTTAGATTAGTTTTCATTAGTTGAAGTTGAAATTAAACAGTGGAAGATGCAGTTTTGCATGGAGAACGTCTAAATAAAAAACTGTATGTTCGATACCATAATTCCTTAGTGAGTTTAATTAGCACTTTGGTGTTTAACATGAAATATACGAAAACTTTTGAATGTATAATCTTTTAAGAAATCATTAAATTCCGAGTACATGTTGTTATCTACCATATATGAATGGTTCTGGGATTGAATAGCAATTTCTGCAAATAACGAGCAGCGATGATATTGGTTTAATGGCTAATTTGAGCAGCTTTTATTGAGAAGATTTTTTATTTAAATTTAAGAATCGTCCTTATGGAATAATTGGCGAAAAATTCTATATAAAATACTGCAATTTGTCCTAAATGTAAGCATGACTGGTACATCTAAAGCTTTTTTGAAATCTTTGATGTTTACCACGAACTGAAAAAAAAATAAGCTCCGGGTGGAAAATGATGGTGGTCAAGGTAAATTTATCAGTAAACAAAATGAATGAATGACCTAATTTACTCATTTGGCAATTGGCAATCCCATTGCGATTTATCTAATGACCAAGTAAATATTTTCAAATTCGTATGTTTTTATCGGTCTTGACTTTGGCCTGAAAATTTCCTCGGGCCTTTTTCTCTTATTCATATACGACCATTCAAAGACGCTATCTAGTTAGTCAAAACTTATTGCGGACTATTCCAATGTATATGATAAGGTGGAAGAAGGTAGAGGTGTCTCACCTGAATTGAGGAACGATTTCGTCATACTAGCTTCATTTTGCGATGAATGGCAGTTGAAGTTAAATAAGGGGAAAGGATTGTTCATATTCAGAATATAGAGATGGTCCAGCGCAGAGCAGCCAAATTTTTTAAGGGTAATTACCAACATTCCGTGAGTGTGACAGAAATGACCCACTCTCTAAATTAGGACACGTTTCGGTCCAGACGTGAAATGTTATCTATGGGGCTATTCAAACGTTTTAATCTTTCTCGTAATTCAAATATATGAACGCCTAACGATCGACCACTCTAGGAATATACATAATCACTAAAATCCTTTGACCGAGCTTCGTGCCAAGACGGATGCTTACTATACTGGCCCTTCTTTTTGCTTGCGATTAGATAATGGAATAGCCTTTGTTTGTAAATGTCCAGATTTGGTATAAATTCAATCTAACAATGATGTCCAAGTCCCTACTGACGTAGGAGCATTCTCCTGAAATGCTTGGGTATATATATACAACACCCTCTACCATATGACATTTTTATTGTTAGGCTACTGAGTTGATTTGAATTGAATATAATTTCTTTTTTGAGTTTACATATTTTTTCAACAAATTGCGTGTTATATTAATGCTATTTATGAAACTCCCGTTTTCATCATTTATAAAATGATTATACTAGACAAAGCTTTTGTCGTATTGTTTTCATGTACATGACGTCTAATGAATAATTTAATACATTGTACAACATTAGCAAATGCATTTCTTGTCAAGGAAATAATCTTCACTAATGTTTTGAAGTTGGAAAATAATGTGTTGCCCATTTTTGCATCTGTTCCATTAATGTAGTAGTTTGCGAACCCCAGGAGGTTCTTTTAAAATCAATAGAGAATTTACAAAACGACACATTTAAAATGACTACCAAAATAATGCATGAAGTCTCAAGATATAAGCTTAATTTCATTATATATTTAGAATCACTAGTTGTACGCAGGGCTGGCAGAGCCAATAATTGGCTCAGGTAAAATCGCACTTTTAATGCAGCGGGTATGTATCTTGAAATTCGCACTTAACGTAGAAAAATCGTAGTTTTAATGCAAAATAATTGTATTTCTAAAACAGACAAAAAAAAAAACAAAAAAAACAAACACTTTCATGCAAAAGTTAAAATTTTGCCTATTCTGTTTGAAATTTGGGTACTTTCCTGTTATCGGGGGGAAGAAAGGAGGGAGGGGGGGGGGGGAAGAGAAAATTTTTCAAACCATATATTATTGAACTGTCTTTCACACTGAAAACAATCGAAAGAATGTGGGTTACACTTGGAGTCGTATCTACTGAGTTCCCTGAATTGCTGAATTTCCTGAAACCCTGGGTTAGGTTAGGTGTCTGAGTTTTGACTTCAGTTTTTAATTTGTTGATATTAAAAGCGAAATAAACGATTTTCAATGAAAAAATGACATTTGTGAAAAATGCCCCCCGATAACAGGAAAGTACCGAAATTTGTGAGATTTCTTGGATTTCTTATCTAACCCCAATATCCCCACTACCATATTTTGTCTTTTTAAAATTGACTGCTTCCTGGTTGCTGTTAAATAATTATTTAGGGTTCTAATCACCAAATGTTTCAATTCATTTGAACATATATGTATGCCAAAACATTCCTCGTCACTATTGCAAAATATTGTTGTTTCGCATGTTTCGCATGATAATTTTCGATGTTTGCACAAGTGTGAAAATTCTTCCAGTCATAAACATGTTGTCACTTAAAAAATCTGCATAATTTTTAATGTTTTGGATTGGCTCGATCATAACATATACTTGCTTTCTGTTTTCAGCAAATGTTTTGCCTGGATGGAGCGCCAGAAGTCTCTTCCTACCCATCGAGAGTCCCTTTGCTGCATTTTCACGAAATCATCGATCGAGTGAGGACGTACCTTCTCACGCAATGCAACTCAACTTAGAACCGTTATCAAAAGCAATTGCCACCATTGTCTGACATTTAGTAAGGCCGGTGTCAAGAGTAAAGGCACGCTCACTCGCAACAACCGGTCATTTGTGTGTTGCGTATATAGACAGCGGATATACATTCCTTCAGAATTAATCGCCTGGTGAAGTGACCGCAACACGTTCGAGGATTAGTGATGAACAAGCTATGTGCGACTTAAAAAAAAATAAACATGACGAGCAGGACGAGGTCCACAACACGACAGTTGGGGAAATTTGGCGAGATTTTTGTCAAACTTTCAATCAACTAAACATCGTGCAAATCAATCAGATGTTAACAGACATCGTATTTTCAGGTAAGATGATTATCCTTCTTTAATTCCTTATTTAAAGTTTGCAAAGTTTGAATACTGTTCCTGGTTGCGTAGGGCTTTCAGAATGTCATCACTGAAAACTCAAAATGTGCAAAAAGCACACAAAAATGTGCAAAAGAGTTGCGCGCATGTAATGTGTTTTAACTGTGTAAAACATTGCTGCATTGCACACTTTAATATGTAAACCTCAATTATTTTATATGTAATATAACACATATTTAGATTGTTAAAATACACATATGTATCACGTATTACATTCAACGGTACATTAACGGGGATTACAACCCTATCCCTTTCAATGAATGAAATTTGCAGACACTCACAGTCAAACAAAAAGAGATTAAATAAAAATAAAAATTGTTTAAAATAGCTTAATAAATCAGCAAGGGGCTACAGTTGTCATTTTCCACTTTAAAATAGTGGGTTTTTTTAAAATTAATATTTACTAAATTTTTATTTGAATTTTTGCACTGACAACTTCCCTATCTCATGCTGCCCCCTGCTGGCAGCATGTGCAAAATAGCGGACATTTTTCACACTTGTATATTAATTTTGAAAAAAAACCTGTCATTTCAAAGTGAAAAATGACAAGCGGAGTCCCTTGTTGATCCATCAAGCCACCCCAAACAATTCTCACCCCCCATCCAAACATCCCTCATGAAGTGTGAGTATCTTTGCAAATCCGACCCATTGAAAAGGATAAGATTTTGAACCCTCTTAAAGTCATATAATTCTTGTGTGGACACATGCGATCCAGTGGGCTACGCGCCTGGATCTCGATCCTAAGATGCGGGGTTCGCTCCCTGATCGAGGTCAGTGGAAAGTTTTACGGTTGGGAGAAATTCCCTAAGTGGCGGCTCTTTCCATAAGAGTTTAAACGTAGGTCAGGTGTTGATAGTTGCGCGTTAAAGACCCCTCGAGGGGCGGGGGAAGCTTGCCCCCCCTTTCCCTCTTTGGATAAATTCTCAGGTAGGTGATGAAGGTTCATCCCCTGGCGTTGGTGTCTAGCTCTAGTTGCAGAAATAGGCTAACGTTAAAAATCAACAAAACAAACAAACACACATGATGAGGCCTGTTACAATATTACACATACTGCACATAATTACCACCTTTGTGCTACTGCATTGCATGGCGGTTATTTCATAATACACAAAAAATTGGTATTTTCAATTTTGTAACACATCAATGTGCAATTTTGTGTATAATTACCACAATGTAGGTTTTTTAAGCACATATGCTTGAGTAAAAATTACTGCATGTGTATTTCATCAAACACCACACGTTGATGTGCATAAATAAACTAAAAAACATGTTTATTCATGCGTTCAGTTTGAAATCCCTATTGCAGTTTTTTTATTCCTATGAAATTCACATTTCTGTCGAAAATTTGTTTAAAACTATTGTGTTTTCTACTTTTTTAAATACATGACTTGCTTTACCATGTTTTGAACAGTTTTAAAATGTAAAAAAATGTTTGTAAATACTAATATGGTTGTTTCGAAGTTTCTGACAATTCCTCGATCACATCATCCTACAAAATTCAACGTTGTGAAAATTGTTCCGCTTTAGCCCTATTTGCTTTTTTCCAAAATTATGACAACGTTTTGCCATGAGCATGTTATCCAAACTGTCAAATTATCGTTTCGTAATTGCGTCATGTGATGTTCATGTATTAGTGAAACTCTTTAGCACATTAAATGCGAATACCTTAAGGCATCAAATTTAGAAGAGTAGTTGCATTTATAAACGCCTACCCTTATATCTAAATTTTTACCTTGGGCGAATTATACATTCCTAGAATACTACAAGAACATGTATGGTGGTAGTATTAAGTTTCAGAAAAGTGTAAATATGTACTCGTGTTCTTTATGTGTATATAGAACTTTCCATCAAGGTTAGTTCAGAATAGTTATGGGCATGTATGAAGGAAATTCAAGTGGTACGTTTCTCTCGTGAACTGAATACTTGCCAACCTGAGTACTTTCTGGATGATGTTCAACTCGCTGTCATTGATACTGTCAAGTATCTGGGGGTTTATATTAAAAAAACTCTCTTGGAATTGCCATTTCTCAAAAATTGTTGGAGCAGCGAACCAACGCCTGAGATTCATTCAACTCGCATTTCGATAATATGCAGAAAATGTAGCGGGAACTGGCTACGCGATAACTTTGGTTCGCCCTATGTTGGAATAGTGCGCTCCTATTTGGAACCCTCCCTTTTGGTTAATATTCAGGATATTGAGATGGTCCAGCGTAGGGCAGCCAGATTTGTTAAGGGCAGTTACCAACATTCCGCGAGTGTGACAGAAATGATCCACTCTATGAATTGGGACACGTTAAGGTCCAGATGCGAAATCTTATCTATGAGGTTAAAGACTCTACACATTTGCACGTTTTTCTTATGGTATGTAGTTACGTTGCGTCCTTACGGCATCAAGCTTACGACAACACCCTACACATTTGAACATTCACTTTTTTCTGACGTAAGCTTGCATCGCAGTCTATTGAGGCCGTTCTGTGCTATGCTGTGCTCGGCGTCTGCTATCTCGTGCTTCGATGTCCAAAATCCCATTGGTCGGATACGTTTCTATTCCCTCAAATCCAAGCTTTACGGCCTTGCGTCGTGTTGTAGATATCTGCTATAGTGACGCCACAATTTGTCCGTAAGGCCGTACCATAAGAAAAACGTGCAAATGTGTAGAGGCCTTGGATCTCTTCTACAATTCGACCACCAACAAAAAAAAAAATTTTTCTACAACTGACCACCACGATGATTAAGTTCATTAGAACAATTTTGAACCTTATTTGGCAAACTTATTAAGAATTGCTAA
>JAQGBW010003917.1:0-15044 GCA_034698625.1 Julus scanicus | reverse complement strand
CCTTACAATTTCCCCGGATTTGTAGGACCGAATTCGCGACACGCCACACACCATGAACTTCAATCCAGCAGAATGTTAATAAATATAAAGGTTTGATCCCGTCATAGAAGTTTCATTTTCCAGAACATTGTTTCATGAATTTCAGATATTCCGCACACTTTTCTTTAAATAAACGAACATTTCTTTGTAACGCCACTAGAATGTCATTAGGTTAATAATTGCGAGTTTAGTTGTGGAAGATTTATTCCTTCTATTCACTGTGAAAGTTACATATTTTTCAGAATTTTGTATCTGTATTTTGTGAAGTTTATGATAAAATTGATTTGTACTTTCAAATGCCCAGAAACATTTTCTTTTGCAGCCAGGAGCTTTCCTGAGTTTAGTGAGGCTATTTGTAAAATTGTAGAGCTTTGGCAGGCCTGGGGGATATGACATTTCAATATTTCGGGGGATATTCCCTCCCTCCCCTTCCGGTTTGTTAATGTTTGAAATCCAAAAAACCCTTCCTCCCTCCTTGTCAGACGTTCTTTATTGATGTTATCACTTGTACTTATTGGTTTTGGTCTAATCATTTTCCAAATTAAATTATATGATTCTTTATAAGTACTTCCTGATTTTTCTAAATCGATTGTTGTTATAATTATTTTGTTTAGCATTTTAGCTTTTAATTGCAGACAACTAGCTTACCGAGCTTAAAAAGTTTCATAAAATAATACAAGCATAGTTATTGTTTGAGATAAATGACATATTTTATTGAAAGTATAGAATACTGTACGGAACTCATTCAGCTGCTGCTTATGAATGACTACAGATATTGTAAAAAACAAATTACAGTTTCTTCGTATATACGAGTATTCAATAATAACGATGTGTACAACGACATCGGTTCTAAAAAAAAACGAAAAACAAATATTGTTTTATCCAATTATATAGGCACTAATGTTTTGTTTATTCCTTCTCCGATTTAACAACGGAATTCTGTTCCTTCAATTGCATTTTTAAAAAAATTACATTAAAAGTACGTAATGAGCATAGGTTGTACAATGCGAACCTATCAACATTTCGCATTTTAATTTTAAAATATGAAATCAAAGCACTCTCGACGGGCAACTTTTTCAACTGCTTTTGTATGAAATCGTGGGGAATTTCACAGTTAAAATAAAAGTTTTCCCTCATCCGCAGGGTATACACTTGTACTACGCCAATTAAACTAAAAATGTATTACAAGCTTCCATATACAATACGTACAAGCTTCTAGCACGCATTCAGGCACACATTCATTCAAAATGGATTTTTTTTTCTTCAAAATATAACATGTACACACAAATTGTACGCTACATGGGTAAGGCAGAATTGAAGCTGCATCTGAGCAAAGTCGGCCTACCTGGGCCAACCTTGTCAGCAAGAGTGACAAAACAAGGGACTAAAAAAAAGATGACTAGTATGACAATTGTAAAAATATTCCTGTTTCATCTGTGCTCTACTTTTGAGCTTCTTTATAGCAATTTTTATCTTTTGTCTCTTAGCAGGGAACATCCTTCATTTTTCTGGAAAACACAAACATGTTACATGGCAATTCACAACATTTTCTTGTCTTGATATGCTCCAAAGACTATATCGGGCACTTCACAGCATTCATATTATTGGCTTTTGGACGGTCCTTCGTTTTTAATTACTTGGTGGGATTGGTATGCAAACGTGTTTCTTTTACGCCATTTGTGGCCTTCAGTATACGTCCAGTACCTACTGAAGAATAGTGTCCATGTGGCAGTTTTAAAATTTTAACATGCAGTCATGTTTGCTTGGCAGATTGCTTTATTTGATAATCAAGTGGCAGTGGAGCGACAGACTTTCTATTTTTCTATGAATGGTGGCAGTAGAAATCTGTGACAGATAAATTTTGATCACTAGATGGTTTGGGAAATATCATAAGGCAAATGGAAAATTTGGACCAAAATTTGTCTAAAAAAATCTGTCAATATAAAGTATTTTGAATGCTTCGCAATAAGAGGATCAATTTGAGATATCTATGGAAGATCATGTTTTGGAAGATCATGAAGCATATTCGTAAAAAATAGCTATCATATAATAAAGAAAATAAAATATTGAAAACAATAAGGGGGCCAAATTATATGGTTTTGATAAAAATAAATTTAAAATATGTTTAAAGTTTGTGGAAAATACAGTTTACAGTAATTTGTTTTCCAAATAAACAAAATTTCGCAAAAAGTTAAATTTAGAATTGACTGTATTTATTTTTGTTGTAACCGGCTGTGAAATATGAACCATCATTTTAATAGAACCAACATTTGTGTATTTTTTCATAAAATTCTAGTTATATTTTCTTCCTAAACAAACTTTACCCAACTCTTGTTCGCATAATCTGCGATCACAACAAATTTTCAACAATATTTTTTTCCTTATTATATGACATTACAATAAAATATATGCAATCGCACCAATTAGAATTTGATATAATTTGCAATGTAAATGATGGAGCGATGCCGAACCCAACGTTTTCTTTTCTTTTGAAGGAATTTATGTCTGGCTTGCCTTGGCCATATTAAATCAACATTGTAGTTTTTCTTATGTGTAGAAGTGCTTAGAAACATGATTGGATATAGCGTCATTAAAACAATTTCAAAGCTGAATTATAATGAGTTGTAACTTGTAGCAGTAATTAACTTCAGTGTTTCTCCATATTAAACATGAAAACAAAACTATATACTGTATATATCACCGATTTCATTATTTTTGCACAAAAACTTTGGCACAACAACAGTTGCATGAAGATGATTGTGAACAACTGATACAAATAGTTAACCGCTTGCATACTGTTCAAAAGAATAATTTTTTTTTTTAAAAAAAAGCTAGACAAAACAAAATGAAAATGTAAATGCACACAAATACAAAAATATTTGAAAATGGCATAACTGGGTGTTTGTGTAACTCTCTCTACCCCATTACAGTCTGTTGGCAATGGTTCAGCAACTTGCTGCCCCACTTAAGTTCCGAAAGTAAATGCAGTATATCGCATGCAATGCGAATATATCACCATACATTTCATGAACATGACTTTGCTATGTGGTGGTACTATTAACTTGATAGGCAAGCTTCATTATGAAAAACTTGTAAATTAAGAGTAGAAAATACAATGAAAGTCAAACTAGCATTCTTTGGATCCCCATGTTCCAGAATTATGGAACTTATAACAGAAAATATATAGCACATAAACAGAAGGGAAAAATTACACATTTTATGAGTTTTATTACTGCATTCCATTCTAATGTTGTTGCCCACTTTTTTATTGCAAAAAAAAAAGACAGTACGGAGAGTTGCAGAGTTTCAAAAACTATTTTCTGCTACACTAACTCATCTGTACTGGTCTATTATATAGACTTGTGCAAACTTTGAAAGTGAAGTTATGGACAAATTTGCGAATTACCCAACCGGAAATTATTGATTCTGATTAAGTCTAAAACCCTTACTTACATGAGAGCAATATGTTGTTGAAAAAATAATTAATTGTGGCAGTTGTGAAAGTAATGCCAAATGCTTCCTTCTTTTAATTTCTCTATGATAAATAGTGCAAGAAAAGTAGTGTATGTGAATGTTTGAAAAAGACACTACTAACAATCTTAAATTACAATTTAACAGCTAGCCTTAGTTGCTATAAAACAGATTTTCTACAAGACAGTGCTTGGGCAGCTATAGACCACTGTCCTCGTACGTGTTCATGATATTTGGGAAATTGGGAGTTATCTAGAATTTCATAGAACTAAATCTGGTAGTAATGCCTATCAGCAGCACCAAGATTAGGTTAACAATGTCGAATTCCTCAGAGTTTTTTTCAATTATGAAAAATAACGAGAAATTGGGCTGTAAATGTTAACGATCTGGCTACTTGGTGGCCACGTGCAGCTACCTTGGCAGTTTTGTCAGAATTGAATAGTGGTCTGCAGTAATAATACTCATGTTAAACGAATGTAGGGGCATTAAAGCAAATTGCCAGTAAATAAAAAGTGGCCATGTGATTTTATAGCCATGATAAACTTAATTGCAAAAAAAAAAGTGTCGCCTCGCTTTGTTTACAAATTAATGGTTCACAACAACTGGCCCGCTTAGGCGTCTCCAAAGGGTTTCAAACGCATAAGAACGAATAAAGCATTCATTATAGAAATATTGGCCAATTAAAGAAAGAAAAAAACAAATGAACTAAGAATAACTGGAATGTGACTGCAACTTGAATGCAAAACAACGAAAAAAGGAATAACTATTACACCGTTACAGCTGTACATTTCTGCATTTGCAAATGCCTAAAATTTGTTGAGCGTTTTTTTATACTTGAACGATGGCTTTACGGTATACATTTCCTGGACTCTCTGTCGGTAATCATATTTGTGCACGTAGTATCCCACGATGTTCTTGTTAGCAGTGCATATTACGATTTACAAACAGGGGTTGCTTCACTGCACGTTGAGGCAAATTGCCGCACAGTTTTTAAGTAGTTACTATCTCAGCAATACGAATAATTGCATGCCGCCCATCATGTACTCCAATCAGGCAATTTATAAATAACATAACGCTATCAACTCTTGCTATGTGCATACTCGGCTATCCTGTACGATCCACGCACCCAGTCGCAAGTCTTTTTGATCCACATAAGGCAACGAAATCACAAGTTTAGCGTGGTTTAACCTCGCTTTTATTATCAAACTTCTTGGTTATCCATGTCTATGCTTTCTAGTAGAAGTTTAGTTTCTTGCTTTTTATTACCTCTGTGCAAATGGATAGATAAAAAAAAATTAAATTTGGTCCTGGTAATAACGCAAATGTTTTATTTGAAAAACAAACATTGTTTCTTACTTCATAGGCTTTCTTTTTTCTTTACGCCTGTGCGTGACACCTTCTTGTTCATCCATCATTTTTATAATGAGCTTTTGGTCACTTGAGTCAATTGGAGCTACTGATATGTCCCGTACGGCACGAAATTTACCACAATTGTTAAGGTGTTCATTTTCCAGTCGGAAAAAATTCCATACGAATCTCCTGCAAAACAATTAAGATTGTATTGTTAGCGTCTGAATCAATTCTTTTTGTAAATCTAGATCGCATCTTCACCAGCATGACTTACCTAAATACTTCTAAAGGAGCTAGAATCGTAACCATTAAATCGCTGTGGATGTAACCGCTTTCTGTTAACGAAACAGATAATGTCCATCCAAACCGCAGAATTAAATCCTCGATTACGGCAAAATAATAATACCCCTAAAAAGATTAAAAGTCGCATTTGTTCACCAAAAACGGTTACTGAAAAACAACAAATGATGAAAAATGAATAAAACTAAAAAATAAAATGGAAACTCACATTGGAAGAATAAACCACTTCTTCACGTAAAAATTTATTTTCACCGGCATTTTTATCAAACAAACCCCAATCCATTTTGATGTCCCAAGTGTAGGAATATACGGAATTCACTACCATGGCAGCAATCCATAGATAAAAGAACGGATTATAGGATTTCTCGTACTCGTCTGATGGAAAAATGAAACGTTAGTTAGAACATGTAAATATTTGTAACTAGACACAAGTTAAAAAAACAATTCAAGTATATCAGATACGTACAACAATTAATTAGTTATATTAAAGCAACATGCATATTTACCTTCGTAAAACGAATTGAGAGAAGAAAATAAGATGACGAAAAAAGTCGTGGAGTATTTTCCAGCGTTAACCAGATGAGGAAAGGCCTCTCGGCTGTCCCGATAACGCCTTAGACATTGAGCAAAACGAAACCAGGCTGGCAAGCATGAGACGATTGGACGAATTCCGTGGGTCCGATTTACACATTTGTTTACATCTGTCCGGTGAAATGATATTTATCAATAAGTAAAGTGTGGATGTCTTTTTTTGAGAGATATGCATTTACTATTGTATCAGGGCTTACCGTTAGTTTCGGTCCACTGAACGTTATAGGCATAAAAGCATATAAGATATTGGAAGTCTTGTAAAACGGGAACGAGACTATTCAGTTGGTCAGCAAGCCAGAAATCAGCAAATGTCACATAAAAAAATGGTGCAGCAAATATACGACCCTGAAATAACATCAGTGCATATGATTAGATATTTAAACTTTTATTCCAACGCTGTATGATAACAATAAATGTTGGTAATATTCGGTCTAATTTTTTTCAAAAATGGGTGTAGAACTGTCTGTACCTTAGAAAACTGTAGGGCAACCCTCTTTAATTAATAAACCTACATTTATTGTTTTTGTTTTGTTTTTACAGTCAGTGAAGAGTATTATACAGATGAAGTTTTAATAAATAACAACCATGGACACACTTACCAGTCGCTTCAGCAACCAGAACCTGGCATCATGGCGAAACGTTTTGGTAGGATTGATAAGGAACACCAGCATGATTATGGCTAAAGTGAGAGGATTGGCATATGGAGGAATGCTTAGAACATGGCTGTACAAAAAGCTCAGCACGCTTAAAGCCCAAAGAACTCCAAAGATGGTGGCCATCTGAAAAAAAGTTGAGGAAAATGCGGTAAGTAGTGTACTATTTTTATTTCGGTTATTCGCCAGTCTTAGGCAATTTCAAACTGTACTGTGCCCTATACCTCAATCAAATGCTGGTCTGATAAGTGGTTACGTGGATCGAGCTCAAAAATGAGCACGTGATTAACACCTGACGAACGCCAACCGTAAACGTTGACACCCAGTAGAAAAATTGTTAGGATAATGAGCATCATAGGACGGTAGAGGCGAACTGCTATTCGCCAATCATCGCCTCCTTGTCGAAAAACGGCTGAAATACGTAAATAAAATACAGTTTTAATGTTGTGGTTGGTCAGCACACAGCAATCTCACTGCCAAGTGTCCAACATCTACATTTCTGCAATAGTTAGCAGCACAACAATGAAGTTACCTGATAGCACTACTGCGGCAATAAGCACGATGAAGGAACCGAGAAAGAGCCCCACCTTGAAAGTCGTCCAAGGCGATCTCTGCGAAAAATAATGTAATGCCAACATGATTAAAAAGGTGTAAACTCGCCACTCTACCCATGAGCTAGTATTTTACGATAATGATGGGGACTGAATTTTCTAATATGTCGATCATACCCGTTCATTGAGTGGCGGAACCCTTAGCCTTTTCATGGCTTTCTGTCTATTACCACGTTCTAGATCAGTTGTCACCAATGTCTGGAAAAATAAGTATGGATTTATGGTCAAAATATAAGGACATGAAAGACATAAAATGTATTGACATTCCGGCCAAGCAGGTCGTCCTACCTCAGTTTCCTGAATTAGCTTATCGATTTCTTTATTGGTATAAAAAGGCGCAATATCGACGCTTTCTTCTCTCCATTTGCCCCCTCGGTCGGTGTTTAGGAGCTGAAATCAAAGAAATTATTTCCTAGAATTTTATATGAAATATAAACACATGGGAAATGTGGTCAGATATTGAGAAAACAAGTGACTGGAAGATGTGTTCGTAACTTCGTATCAATGAATTTCACGTCTTATTTTGTCGGGTATCGTGATTTTACCACATCACTAAATGTAATTTACATTATATTTAGATATATTTTATGAATTTTACTATTATAACAGATTTAAAGAATGTCCCCTTATATGTGAGAATTTTTAAGGTTGGAAAGTTTTGTTTGGGTGTAACAAGATTCATGCAACTTTGAACTTAGATCTCTGTAATATATATCACACATTATTTTTAATGAATTACGTAAGGTTATGTGCTTTTATAACAGAATTAAGAGTATATAAACGAGTTATTCTAGTATATTAATCGTCATGAACTTCTAACGACGCAGTGTTTACATTTACACTTTTTGTTGTTTTTTGTTTGTTTTGCAATTGCACGGATTGGGAAATAACATGATTTGCTTTTTAAAATAGATTCAATGCGGTTTGTTCAGGAAACTACAAAGGAAGGGATCTAGAATGTGAAAATAATAAGGAAAAACCATAATACCGAATTTTTGCATAGTACAACTAAACACAGATTGTTTTTTTTTTAAGTTTTACTTAAAACTCCATTTTAATTATTTTTAAATAAAAGTAGATTTGAAGATTTGATTTTCAGTCAGATGTCAGGTAATTTATAACGAATATGTGGATTCAATGATATTTGAAGTTTTTTCCGTAAATAAAAGTCAATATTAACCAATTTCTAAAAGAAAGTTTGAGCAAAAACTAGAAGAATAGTAATATTTGCAACAACAAAATTCTGTTTAAAAAAATTAAAACTAGCAACACTTGCATTGAAATAAAAGATGGCTATTTATTTACCTTATCGTGTTTTTTAAGAATTTTACGAAACCCAGTAAAGTTGAGATTCTGATAATTTTGTAATAAGATAAGGCTAAGGTAGAATTCGCTGAAAGCTAGCTTTAAGTCGTGTAGTTTCCGCGTATGCTTTTGGGCCATTTTGATTTCTTTTCCTTGAGAAATGATGTTTCCTTTCCTCAGGCGGAGGAATCCGTCCCCACTGCTAGGGGCCTCCTTGCCATTGTATTCACTAAGTTCACTCTTCAGAGCCGCAAACTTTCGGGTTGCTTCAGCCAATTTTTCTGGAAAAAAATGGGCAAATATGTGTTATAAAAACAGTCTGATGCATATTGTGGGTTGAATTTGTGTTTGGGGAAACTTGAGGACTGCACATGTGCATGTCTGGTTCACGACATTGGAAAAAGGCAATAATGGAAAATTAACCACCATTATACTACCAAATTAGATTAAGTTAGGGCACCTTGTTCAATTGAAGATACATTATCAGATTAGGAGATTGACATGTTTGCCAATGGCATCTGCATCGTCCTAATGTGTTGGACAATGACTAACACAATGGATTTAACAAAGCTTGTTTGCACACATACTCCGAAAATCGGGTTTTCCTGGCCACGATTACCAGGGCAACCATCAATGGTAATTGAATCACACAGACTGGGGCATGCTACACAATTCAAGTAAATCACAGACTTGCCATGACATGACAGAAATAGAAATAGTACAATGGTTGCCTGGCTACTGCTTTTTGGAAAAAATATCATATTGTCATGGCTGTTTAAGTAAGTGATTTCAGAAGTAGGGGGGTTATTGTTCTCTTATTTATGCATGAACACGTGTGCTATACATACTATTCCCTATTTTACAAAATGTTATATGACAGTCAAGATGATACGAAATGCCACCTTGCATGACTGACTGTTCCGTGGGTTACCTTTTACTTTTTCTTTTACCACTCCAAAAAAGACCTTGCAAGACGCTTAACCCATGGGCATAACAACGTTTTATTTCCAACAAAATGAAAAGAACACAAAAAAAAAACATCTTATGGATGTTTTTACGACAAGTGCATAATGGTGGGGAATTTCGGGCAATACCAAGACTTAGCTAATTTATAGGGCTTTTTGAAGAGATAGACGATGACCGTCTAGATCCAAAATGTGGGCAAGCCAAGTTTTTTTTTCGATGTGAGAAGGGGCGATTTTTTTTCCATTATTTTTTAGATTGCCTTCTCGCCTTTTAAGTTGTTCGGTTTATTGCTAATTATCGCAATTTTCAATAAAACTATTGTATTGCAGGAACCCGCCATGCAATATCTTGGCGGTGAAAGTACTTTCTTTTACTAAATCGTGATGAAAGTCTTCCATCGCAATTGCTCGCTCCTAGTATAAAAAACAACTCTCGAATGACTATTGCTTAATTAGATCTAGGCCCTATCCACACCTTCGTGCTAGGGAGAATTACTAAGCAATTTTAGTTTTAATAATGAGAATGGGTGGCCTGGTTTTT
The DNA here is from genome assembly GCA_034698625.1 of Julus scanicus. Lineage (NCBI taxonomy): Eukaryota > Metazoa > Arthropoda > Diplopoda > Julida > Julidae > Julus > Julus scanicus. Next base: position 5,218 of record JAQGBW010003917.1, on the reverse strand, counting down.
CCTTCAGGCTTTCCTCCTCTGAATGAGAGTCAACCAGGTGACGCTAATATCTAGGTAGAAATTCTGTTCATTGAACATGATTCAGATTTTTATCAACTTGACGTTATCACGTGCATGGGATTTTATCTAAAAAGTGGCCGAATGCCACTCAAATGGTAGAAATGTTGAACCCCCATTAAGTGACAATGTCACGAACTCTGGAAAAGACATTGACAGTGATAATAATGAATTAACGTTTTTGTGATTTTGATACATGACATGAAACAGATTTTTTATAGGATATATAAGTTCAATGGATGGCACTGGCAATACCAGTGTCCAATGCATATCTAATGGAATATAGCAGGATCACCATCAGCAACTTAACTGGTGTCTTTTCTTTATCTAAAAGTTTACGCTGACTGCCAGACTGGTGGTGCAAGTGGTTTGCAACTGAATTTTAAGGGATTACTACTGTATATATGAAGAGGGAAATTGATAAAAAAAGTTTGTAGTGTTTGCAGTGACAATTTATAAGGTGAAAGTACAAGGGAACTAGAAGAGAACATCTGAATCGTGGTGACATTGTCAATCGACGTCATTTAATCCATGCACATTTATACCTGAACTAAGTTCAAAACAGATTTTTTTTCGTCTTTTTAACAATAATATCAAGCCTGACTTTTAAGGTTTCATGCAAGGCCGCTTCCTGGAATTTCACCTTTGGGTCTTTTCACAGATATCCCAAATGCAGTACAAGTTACAGCTGAGTTACCTGAGTTACATTTGTGCTATGCCAATCAATGACAATTACTGCAACTTGTTCAGCAAAAAGTTCACCGCTTGCTACAAGTGGGGTTTACAGGAGTGGAATCTATGTCTTATTGTCCCAGAAATACAACCAATGTCAAGTTGACATTGACACGTGGATACCTTTGCACTAATGCGAGACATGACACTATTAGTTGCCGTTTTTAATTACTTTCCTTTCTATAAATCTCTCTGTGTAACCTTCACTGACATTGGTATTTATTGTATAAGGCAAGCGTGGTTGATGAAGCCGGTAATTTATTTCTTATTTTCATTTCAACACGACCAAAGCGTGTTCTCCACCCATGCGATCAACAAAAACAAAAACTATGCATGGACATGCCTACTTTCAAAATCGGTTATTCAATCTCCTCTTGTCCCATTGTTGCCGCAGACATCGTGATTAATACCATTAGAAGGAGGAGGAAATTCGGGGCTAGTAGCCTACCAAGATGACAAATATCCAGATTCATAAACAAACAACTCACCTGAATAAAATGTGTTGATTTTGGCTAACTCCTTGTCACAGAATTGCACGAACATTTCGTCGAAATTGGCGAAGTATCGAGTGAGGACCGTCTGCTCCACAACTGCAAGGGTGAGGTTGATAAAAAAAGGATTAATATACAAAATCTGGTGAAATTTTAGGCATTTAGGCTTATATAAGACAGCTTAAATCGAAGATCAAGCGTTGTTTTTGCTTCAGGCGAGATGCCAATGAAAGAGAACAACGGTGCTGCCTTTGTTATTTCATGCTCAAATTTTGAATAGTTTCGTATAACAGACAAGCGATTAAAGAAACACGAAAGTAAGTGGCTTTAACGCTGTCATATCTTGTATTCATAATTATAATCATGATTTCATCCCTGTTGAATTAACCCTAGTTTGACTATGGAAAAAAAATCTGATCTAAGCCGCCTTCAGCTGATTTCTGTCTTGACATTAGACCGAATTCCAGGCATGCAAAACATATCATCTCGTATACGCGATAGGCAATAATTTGGGCATTAAATTGCAAAATGCATAACTAAAACAAGTTAAGAAAAAAAAAATAAATAAATAAAAAATAAAACTGAGCAATATCAAAGGCCAGTGGCGTATATGCATATTTGAATCGATTAGTCAGCTAAAGCACGTTGAGGCTTTCACATAGCAGGTTGTCCAGTAAAGGTGTTGGAAAAATTCAAGGATTTCAAGGCTTTAAATTTTCAAAGATCCCTCCCAAGACTAATTAAAACAATATTTGTTAAAAGAGTTTAAAGAATTATCTATGGAATTGCAAAAAAATGTTAGCATAAAGTGGTATTTAACACGAATTTCAAGCATAATACCAGACTTTTTCTGATTCTCAAGGATAATGGGCACCATGCATAAAGTTAGTGTTTACGACTAAACACAAAATATATTTTGATATTTAATAATTATGTAAATATATTTTAAAGCTTGAAGCAAATTCGATTGAAAGCTAAAAGATATTAAATGATAAAATTAATAATATCACCAAAAAGGGGGCGTTCAAAGTGCTTGAATCGAAACACTGTGGTCACTTGATGAAGTTATAAGGAATATTTGTGAAAAAATAATTCGAATGGTTAGAAAATTATGAAAATCGTAAAATAGGTTGAAGACTAAAAAATATGAAGCTTTTTTTAATAGTTTCGAATATGGTGATGGAAAGTAAAAAGTATTGAGTACATGGAATCTGTCACATCATCTTAATTATTTTCTGCGGTTTCATTCCATGGCCAAAATTTACATGCGTATACAATGCGAGGATTTTAAGAATTAAAACTCAAGCTCAAAGCTCATAACCCATTTTGGTACAAATAAAAAGAGTGCAAGAACATATTGGGGAATGTGGATAAACTTGGGAAAATGCAAACAAATTTGGGCCATTTGCCCATTTTTATGGTTTTTTAATGATTTTAATTTACACTTATCAAGCAATAGCAGAATGAATAACAAGGGTTCAGAAAAGGGTTATGTGTTAAAGTTGCCTCGTTTCAAGGATGTGAGAAAATAAGCTTCAATAAACCTTCGTTTTAGTTCAGGTAATAAAACTTCTATTAGCTTTAAACAGACATGTGACTACAATTATGCTTCATAATGGAATATCACCAAATTGGATTATACTGGTACTAACTTTACACTGTATTTCACTTATGTCTGTTTGAGTTCATTGCTGCTGGAGTGTCATTATAAATATAATGATTTTAACAATATGGTGCATTTTACATAATATTGTTTTATTCATTATGGCCAACTGCACCAAATCTTTAATTAAAATTATGGAGCAATGCACTTATTATTTAAAATTTATAGGTTTTCTAAAGAGACACTTGTTTAAAAGAATGATATACATGCTTTTAATTGTGTTTATTACTGTTAGTTTTTATTGGTGCAAATTGCATTAAGAGAATTTGTGATTGGTTGACACATACCTTCGGCTGATGGCGCTTGCTCCATGGCCGTGTAAAGCATCTGCTTCATTTCCTACGTCACAAAAAAGAAAAAAAAAATATACCTGTTAATTAATTGTTAATAACGATAAAATCGCATTAATGGAAACGAAGTTTGGCAATCAAGGTTTTATTTATTTATATAAACCGTGTCATACAAATATAAAATGAAATTAAGGCTTCTAGGTTAATTTAAATTTTCCAAAGTAGGCCTATATAATGCAGGATTTATGAAAGCGCGAACTAAAGTTTTAGTGTCCCGAAATGGCATGAGTGCAATCAAAAAATAATTATCATTTAATTAAACCTGTGCCCCACGTATTCAAAGAAATGACGGGTGAACGAATTTGAGGGGGGCAGACCTAATTAAAAGTGAACGTGTAGTTCATTGATTGTTACATTGCTGAAGTTGTTGAATTATAGCATTGGGTGGGGAGATCCAAGAAACTTATGAAATCAAAGGAGTGCTGTGCTAGTCTGAAATTGTAAAATGGGTTCAGCCTGATTAGCATATAGAGAAAGTTGTTCTTTAGGAATTTAATCGAAATATGGCAATATATTATGTGATAATTGGATTGGAACAGCTGGACGCCATTTTGAATGAAGATGAAGGCCTGAACTATTTGATACTTTATTATGTTTAACCAGATTGGGCATGTGTTTTCTTGTATAAATAACTAATGTGTCGACATTTTTATTTGTTACATGACACTAAAAATCGGACAACAAATCAATCACATTGTTATTTAAATATTAAGTTTTTATTTAATTGAAAAGCAGCTCAGGGTAATCTGCCTTAGTGTATCAACGGAAAATCAGCTGATAAAATATTGAATTATACATTTTATATTAGCAATTGTATCAATTGTATAATATTATAAATTTGCTAAATGCATAAATATTCCTAGATATTTTTTATATACATTTTAAACCGTTTGATTTAAACAGACTCTGCACCCCAGTAACCAACAATTATTGGGTCAATGTTGGGAAAACATTGCGTTGTTAATGTAAATGCATTGGGCCAATGCAGAAATGTCTGGCTGTTGGGCCAATGTTAGGAAACATTGGCACTTATATGCACTTACTATATCACTCCTTTAACCATTTAAAACATTCAACAGCTCGTTATCTTTAATTGACAGTTTATTAATTTGCGATTTTCAAAATGTAAGACCAGTAACAACTGGATTACCATATTGCTTTCTGATAGGTTTTTTTTAAAAACATTTCACGGTATCTGAACAGAAACGGATATGCAGCAAAATATGTTCAACCATTTAAAAAAACAAAAAAACAAAACGAATATCATTTTAATATATTACTTATATAAACGCATGAATAGTCAGGCTATATCACAAAATTTGCACTCAATAATAATACTTCACTTTTTATACCGTTTCAAGATAAAATATCCCTATACGGCATGTGGTTATTTATAGTCGTTTCCAGTGAGACCTGGCGTTAAGCATAATTTACATGTAATTTTAAAATAAATACTAATTCCATTGCTGAGAATGAACTGACAGCAAACATGATTTCTTTTGATAAAAAATAACTAATACTGCCGAGTTGTCGTAAATTTGAAAAAAATGTCGTTCGGAGTCAGAAAATAGCGCTTTTTTGATCCATTAAACGTATTTAATCCAAGGTCGATATGCACCATGTATCGCGAAAGGTGCGAAAATAACCTTTCTTTTCATGGAAGGACGCCATATATACGAACAAGACCATTGGCATTATATGAGCAGAAACTTGATAAAAACTCAAGTATACCAAATACAATAGTCAACATTTTTCCGAACAAAGAATGTCAGTCAGTAAGGCATTTGTACTGTTTATGTATTCAGTATCTTATATGAAAATTTTGAATTGATCACCCAAACAAGTACAATTTACTAAATTCGATGTGCAACACTATATATATATATATATATATATATATATATATATATATATATATATATAGT
>JAQGBW010003916.1:0-15045 GCA_034698625.1 Julus scanicus | reverse complement strand
ACATGGGGGGTGGAAATAAAGGGGAACATGAGGGAGACATGAAGGAGAATCTTAAGGGAGACATGATGGGAAAAATGATGGGCAACATGATGGGGAACATGTGGGAGACATGAGAGGGAACATAATAGGGAGCATGAAGGGGAACATGATGCGGAACATGACAGGGAACATGACGGAGAACATGACGGGGAACATGAGGGGGAACATGAGGGGGACATGTTGGGGAACATGAAGGGGAGCATGATGGGGAACATGATGAGGAACATGGGGGATACATGAAGGGGAACATGATGGAGAACATGATGGGGAACATGATGGAGAACAAAAAGGGGAACATGAGGGGAACATGAAGGGGAGCATGATGGGGAACATGTAGAGGAGCATGAAGGAGAATATGAAGAGGACATGAAAGGAAACATGATGGGGAACATGAAGGGGAACATGAGGGGGAACATGAGGGGAACATGAAGGGGAGCATGATGGGGAACATGAAGGGGACCATGATGGGGAACATGAAGTGGAACATAATGGGGAACGTGATGGGGAGCATAATGGGGAACGTGATGGGGAGCATGGGGGGGGGGGAGACATGATGGGGAACATGAAGGGAACATGGGGAGACATGAAGGGGAACATGATAGGGAGCATGAAGGGAAGACTAACGGGGAACATGATGGGGAACATGAAGGGAAGACTGAAGGGGAACATGATGGGGAACATGAAGAGAACATGAAGGAGACGTGAAGGGGAACATGAAGGGCAACATGATGGAGAACATAAAGGGGAACATAAAGGAGACGTGAAGGGGAACATGAAGGGCAACATGATGGAGAACATAAAGGGGAACATAAAGGGAAACATAAAGGGGAGCCTGACGGGGAACATGAAGGGGAGCATGACGGGGAACATGAAGGGGAACATGAAAGAGCATGATGGGCAACATAAAGGGGAACATGAAAGAGCATGATGGGCAACATGATGGAGATCATAAAGGTGAACATGATGGGAAACATGATGGGGTAACTTTTGGCAGATATGGATGGGAATATCCCTTTATCTGTGATCAGAAAGTAACAATAATGCCATATTTGGAAAGAGGAGGGTTGATTCTATGTGTTTTGGTCAGGTTTGAGGTCGTAATTATTGAACACACTTGTCCAGAATTTAAAAACACCCACCAACAATTTCAACATTTTACTGTACCAAAAAAAGAGCAACTGGTTATTTTGTGCAGAAACATTTTTTTTTTTTTTAAATGAAATATTCAGTTGGATGAATTTGTATTCTGTACTCGTCCTCGTCGTTTTTGATTTCCAAAACGTGATTGTGTCTGATTGCAGTGCATGCACTAGGCAATTTAACAGATTAGAATAACAAATAATGCAAGGATTTTGAGAATGTGAATAATGTGGAGAGTATTGATCAAAAACCACTTCAACACTAGATGCAACTTGTAGCTATTTGGAAACTCAGTCGTATCAACATTTGAAGCGGAACATCAATAAAATAAAGCTGGTTTAGCAGAAAAGTCACACTGCAGAAAAACAATAAGTTTAATTAAAGGCAGAGGTTCATTAAAATACGGGGATAATCATTGAATTTCATATCAATCGATGTCATGATTAAAAATTGGATTTTTATTAGGGAATAAAGAACCTTATTGTTGAAATTGGCGTAGTAAAATGAAGTAAATTGTAGTCCCAAGTGAAAAAAATCATAATATGCCATGAATGGACATGAATTCCTAGGTGGAAAAGTTAATATATGTCCATTTATGGGCCATATTGAACTACATTAAGAGGCAATTTTATCCATATTGGACTAAATATCAGACTTTGGTCTCCGTATTGGACACCATGTTAGACTCTTGTTTTCAAATCAGACTCTTGTCTCCATATCAGACTCTTGTCTCCATATCAGACTCTTGTCTCCATATCAGACTCTTGTCTCCATATCGGACTCTTGTCTTCATATTGGACTCCATATCAGGCAATTTTTGCAAATTGGAGTCTAATATTGGACTCCATATCAGATTCTCTATTACATATCAGGTAATTGTCGCTATATTGGATTCCATATCAGACTCTCGTCTCCATGTCAGACTCTCGTCTCCATGTCAGACTCTTGTCTCCATGTCAGACTCTCGTCTCCATGTCAGACTCTTGTCTCCATGTCAGACTCGTGTATCCATATTGGACTCCATATCAGATTCTCTATTGCATATCAGGTAATAGTCTCCATATTGGACTCCATATCAGACTCTTGTCTCCATGTCAGACTCTCGTCTCCATGTCAGACTCTTGTCTCCATATCAGACTCTTGTCTCCATATTGGACTCCATATCAGGAAATTTTTGGAAATATTTATTATCCATATTGGAGTCTGATATTGGACTCCATATCAGATTCTCTATTGCATATCAGGTAATAGTCTCCATATTGGACTCCATATCAGACTCTCGTCTCCATGTCAGACTCTTGTCTCCATGTCAGACTCTCGTCTCCATGTCAGACTCTTGTCTCTATGTCAGACTCTTGTCTCCATATCAGATTCTTGTCTCCGTATTGGACTCCATATCAGGCAATTTTATCCATATCGAATCTTGTCTCCATATCAGGCTTTTGTCTCCATATTGGACTCCATATCAGGCAATTTTATTCATATTGGACTGCATATCAGACTATTGACAGCATATCAGGCACTTTTATCCATATCAGACTGGTATCAAACTCCTGACTTCATGTTGGACTTCATATTATACTCCTGACTGCATATCAGTCAACTTAATCTCCATTTTAATTAAAACCAAGGATTTCTTTTTCCGGTTGTCGGCTTACGTTATAAGCCAATCGATATATATATATTTCCCTATGACAACAAAGCGGCACATAAACGGCACAACTCTCACTTTTTTTGTTCTTCTTTTATATCTGGTAGCTAATTAGTTTGTTTTTCTAGTTCCGAGTGCCTTTTGCTTGTCGTTTTCATCTTTTCTTGTTTTTCACCCACTGATCTTAGTGTCAATGTAGCACACTTATCACTCTCTATCTCTATATCTTGAACACGTGTTCTGATCATGTTTTTCTCATAGCTTAGACATTGCTTTTTCTCTCTCGTATTTTAACATGTTTTCACTGCATCCGTCTAACATCTTACTTCTTCATTAGTCCTTCAATTAAAACAGTGGTTTTCAAAACTTTTAGCCACCATTTTTATACAAAAATTGTTACATTTTATATAAAATTAAAATTTGTGGGTTTAAGATGTATCTGGTGGAAATAAATATAAGTCCCATATCATAAATTGGACATGTATGGATATATATATTTAAATATATTGCCATAGATAAGTAATAATATGGTATACATGACCCTTTAGATATATTACTCCACCTAAATATCTAATTTTTTTTATAAACCAAAATCTGGCTGAACCAAATTTGAACACCGCTGAATTAAGATTTTTTCCAAACACATTATATTTTTATAATCTGGACTAATCTTTGGCCAGTAGAAATTAGTCAAGAGGTGCTGCAAACTGCCCGGTTTCCTTATTTTCAGTGGGGCAAGTGTTGCACAAGTTCAAGAAGCACCGCAAGAAGAAACGACACTCTTGGAGCTCGGACGGTAGGCCCAAAATGCAGTGCTTTTTATTTTAAAATTCAATATTTTTATTCTTATTTTTATACTTTTTTTTTCTTAAATCAATCTCTACTTTTTTCTATTTTATCTCTTTCTTTTTTTTTTTCTTAATCTTTGTGCGTTTTGAAAAAAAAATTCAATTTTCTATTTTTCCTTTACGCATTGCTTATCATCAGTATAACTGCCCAATGTTACTAGGGCTATTTTAGGACACACATACATAAGGACATTTTACATAAATTTGGAGAAAATAGTCAAACATTAAAAAAACTGCCCCTGTTAGACGGCAAACACTACTTGCAAATGTGCATTGCGGGCAGATGTCATTAGGGGCAATATGGTTTTCTGGGTGGAAAAACCAAATATGGCCATGTATGGACATATATGACTCTTTACATGTATTATATAAATTCGAAATTGGAAATTCATTGATATTTACAGTTTTCCCATGCCTGGAATCTATTGTTGTTAATACTAGCTGCTCCTGGAAGATGACAATCACTGCTTACAATACTGTATTGCGGACAGTCATCATTAGGGGCAGCATGGTTTTCCTGGAGAAAAAACCAAATATGGACCATACATGGGTATGTCTATCAATACCTAATTAAGTTATATACCTGGATATATGAACTATCATTGGAAAGATATTGCGTATATACATAGCTAAGTATGGTCCATACCTAACCCATAACTGACCCATCAACGGGTAAAAATGGCACATCAACAGTGACTTATTCATTCACATATATGTATGTATATCTTTGACAAGATATTGCTTATATTCATGTCTAAATATGGGCCATATATGGTCATACATAGGCTAAATATGACACATTAACACTAAACATGGTACATTATTCATTAAATATGATCCATCATTGGCTAAATATGGAACATTATTTGCTAAATATGGTTCATTATTCATTAAATATGGTCAATCATTGGTTAAATAGGGTCCATCACTGGCTACATATGGTTAATTATTCATAAATATGATCCATAATTGGCTAAATATGGTCCATTATTCACTAACTATTATTCATCCTTGGCTAAATATGGCCATTATTTATTAAATATGGTCCATCTTGGCTAAATATGTTCCATTATTCATTAAATATGATCCATCCTTGGTTAAATATGGTCCATTATTCATTAAATATGATCCATCCTTGGCTAAATATGGTCCATTATTCATTAAATATGGTTTATTATTCATTAAATATGACCCATCATTAACTAAATATGACCCATCATTGGCTAAATATGGTCCATTATTCATTAACTATTATCTATCCTTGGCTAAATATAGTCCATCGATCATTGGCTAAATATGATCTAATATTCATTAAATATAGCACATCATTGGTTAAATGTCCCATTTATGTCCATACAAGGATATGGTCCTTATCTGACAATGTATCGTTCATAAGGCACTAAATGTGTTACACACATGGCCCTTACATGACCATATGCACAATATAGATTTTCCACCCGGCAAAACATATACATTGTTAAATACGCTTCAGTTATACGTACATGGAAGCAGCGCCCTCTAGGAACAGTTTAGTAACAAGGTCCTCTGAGGTCGATTTTAATGTTCACTCCTCTCATATTTCCTGTGTAGTTGATTGTAATTGAAGAGTGCAGGATGTTTTTATATATGTTCATTCGTACGTGGTTTTGGTTCATTTGTTTTCATAAATGCCAAGCCTCGTTTAGATAAATTTGATTTATAACAGATTTAATATCAAATGTTTACATACTCGATATCGGTGTCGTTAAAACGTCTACATAAATTGCGATGCAGTTTGCTTTTCTACTTCAATGTGTGTGCATTTATTTGGCTCCCAGTCTTTCGACTCAAATTATGTTTTCGTGTTTCTAATTAATTAGCACTCGCATTAACGTCCTGCCCAATCCTCGCTAATTTTCATGTAATTAACGAGGACGGAAATCCTAAGTATGAAACACAATCCCAAAAAAAAGAGAGATTTATTGAAAGACAAGCAGATGTTGGCATTAGTGAAATTACAGTGGCAAACAGCTATCGTAAAATGTAAGGGATACTTTTGAGAAAGTGTCCTTTAATTACGATCAGGTCAAATAAAATCAACCCTCCTCTTTCCGGATATGACGTCATTTTTACTGTCTGTTGAACGGATGCAGGGATATTCTCTTAAATATTTGGCCCAAAGTTACCCCAACATGGGGAGGAATCATGTGGGGTATCATGGACCAGTGGGGTAACTTAGGGCCAGAAGGTTTTGTTTTCAAGGGTTTCTTTTTAGTAGTCCTTTTCGTGTTTAATAATGAGAAAATACAGATGAAAATCAATTTAAAATTAGAGAAATTCAAGTTTGGGTCATTCCCAAATTACCAATGTCTGGTTTTCGACTAATTTAACCTATAATTTTACGTAAATATCTTTGATATTCACACGAAGAATAGTTTGGGCATTTAGGAATCACTATATTCACCTGTTTTAACAAAATCGGTTTTAATCCTTATACCAGATATGGAATTTTGACTGAAATAAGTGAAACACAAAAAAATCAGGCGTCAAAATAAAAATGGCCATCATTTAAAATATGCGAAATTTTTAGCATTGGTTAGTCACCAGAATATGACTGATAAGTGTGAATCTACAAATGACTGAAAAAGTCTCATGAAAATCAGATGAAAAGATATTACTAATGGGCAAAACGATGACTGCCTCTAAGTTTACCCCCAGTATAGCCCAAAGTTTTCGGGTACCTAAACATGTTCATTAAATAATCACATATTTTCTAAATGTTGACGTTTTTACATAAAACTAGTCAGTAAAATCGGTGCACATTGGATGAAATGTTATGTAAATATTAATAAAAAAAAGGGATATTTAAATTTTTTGATTAACTTTAATGTTTTTTTATTGGAGCTAGCTACCCCTATAATACAGCAATCACTGCTAACAAGGTGCATTGCGTACAGTCATTATTAAGGGGCAGCATAAAAAACAAATATTGCCCCTCTTTTGCCAAAATGGCCCATCTATTGCTAAACATGGCTCATCAAGGGCCAAATATGTCCCACACATGCCCATATATGGCTTTTCCACCCAGTACAACTTAATTTGAGTATATTTGAATTTCCCTCCCTTTATTTTTGAATCCTTGCCAACATTTTAGTTGTGGCATTTGTCGCTAGATGGCAGCATCTTCCTGTACCACCTAATTTGGTTTTTTTTAGACGAAAAATCCATATTGGAAGCAGCTTAAGGAGCAGTTGTTTCAGTCACTGTGACACGTGGATTTCTGCTACCGATGGGCTTATTGTTTTACTATTTATCGATCTATGTGTTTAGGACTAAATTTAAGTTATGCGCAAGTTATATCATAGCATCTTAATAGCATACCATGCAAAGGAATTTTAAAAAATACACCCACTTTTAAACATGTAAATTTAAAAACAAATACGTATTTTCTTACCGTTCAATGTTCTTGACAAATGCCCATAGCTTACTTTACTTTTGAAAGCGTTTATTGATGATAATTTTCAGATAAGCAATGCAAAAACTAGGCAGAAACATCCTAACTTTCAAAAAACGATCTTTTAAACTCAGGAAAGAACAGTCAAAATTTGAGTTCTAGAATTTAGAACATTAAAATAGAAGAACTTTTGCATGTGCGACATCCTTCACGTGCTTCTGCTCCTGTACATTCAGAAGTACTAAACCACATTAATAACAACAAATCTCAGCAACTACATAATATGGTCCATTCAAGCACGTAGTTAGTGCATGTATGGCTCATGCATAGCCAGTGAATATATGATCCATGTATGGCTATAAAAGTGCATGTATTGTCCTTGAATGACCATATAATTGCGTATGTTGCTGGGATTTGTTGTTATTAATGTGGTTTTAGAACTTTTGCATGTGCAGGAGAAGGAGCACGTGAAGGAGGTCGCACATGCAAAAGTTCTTTTTCTATTTTCATGTTCGAAATTCTAGAATTAGAAATTTTACTGTTCTTGCCTGAGTTTAAAAGATCGTTTTTTTTAAAAAAACAGGACGTTTCTGCCTAGTTATTGCAATGTTTATCTGAAATTTAGCATGAATAAACGTTTGTAAAAAGTCATGCAAGCTGCAGACATTTGTTAAGAACATTGAAAGGTAAGAAGATTTGGAATTCACACCCAGGAGCTCTCGATCACAACAGCATATATGACCCATGTATGGCCATGATATTTATCCGAAAATGGTTATGCATGACCCATCATTGACAGGCGAAATATGTACACCTCATTCATGGCCCACACATGTCCATATATTGTTTTTCTACTCGAATGATGGTCACAAAAAATTATTATGATTATGTCGAGAATATATATATATATAATACAGATTTTTCCTGTTCTTTCCATATTTGAAATGTACTATGTTTCAGGTGTTGTCTGCCATAGTTAATTTGTTTTTTGTATTCGCTTGTTTTTCCAATTTACTTTACCATCTGTCATTTTTGTTTGCTAAACCACTTTCGTGTTTCGGAAGACTTTGATTTGGCAAACATCTCGTTTGTTGTCAGATGTTTCTTTTCTCATCCACAATGTCAGCTGTCAATTAAGCAACATTCTACTCCATATCACTAACAACAAATGGAAAACAATGGATATTCCTTACAATCCATCCATTGATTCACACAGAAATAGTATGTACACATGGGTTTATGAACATGTATTGTCATATATACAATGTATTGGCATGTTTGTACCATGCATGTATGGACCATATTTATCCTTCGACTGGCCATATATTTCCATGTTTGACTCATAAATGGCCCATCAGTGGTCATTTACTTCTTCTTCCTTGTGTTTTTTTAATCTGATTAATATTCAGGGTAATTTTCGTAAATCTTGTTTGTTATTCTTCACATTTTTCCTCTTGTTTATAATGTAGTCAAATATTTGGATATGTCTAAGCTAAAATGTTTTTGTATTTCCCATAGGTAAGTGCCTGTTAACTTTTTAAAGAATGGATGATGATGGCGGTTCTTCATACTCGGATTTTGGTGAGCCAATTAATTAAATTTACTTTGTTTACTAACTTCTTTATTATCCAAATAATTTTTCTAGAGAATTTTGTGAAAGTGTTACATTTTTGGAAAATTTATCATGGTTTTTGGGATGCATGAAAAACTGTAAAAAAAAAATTGGGGAAACTTTTTTTAAAATCAGTTTTTTGCACTTTACAAATAGCTTAAGACAATTTATAAAATATTTATGATAATGCATTTATACAACATTTTGTATGATATGCGTTCGACATGAAAAAGCTATTTAAGATTTTTTTCCAGACAAAAATGAATCAATATTTTGGTAAAAATTGAATGGCTACCTCCCAAGATGTACAACGCATTTAAACGCAATATTTCATGATTTATCAACTTGTGCAACTTATTTCATGTTTGATTTATCTGTTAAACGAATAAACCGTCTATTGAAGCCACAAAGAAAAGGTCATAGGTCAATATTGCAGCCTTAGGTTAAGCCTAGGTCCTTTATCCTTACATTGGCCATTTTCAACATAATTTTAATGCTAAAAAGTAACATTTCTTCATAATCTGTGAATTATATTAAATAGTCTTGAAAATCAGGAAATATGCTCGAATTTTTACCACCTCGGAAAAGTCGAGAATTATGTTTGAAATTCGTATTTAGCACCAGAAAACCATGAAAATGCTTTGAAATGTAGGACATATTTCGTTTTTATAAATGTTGCAACTAGATGGCAGTCCGTGTTGCATTAACGCCAATTTAGTTTCTACAATCTTGAAATTTTGAAATGATAAAGTAATATTATCAGAATTGAAGAATGCAAAACGTATACGGACCATATATTGCCAAATATGTCTAAATATAGCTAAATATAACCTTTTCCCCCTGGTAAATGTCGGCAAACACTAAGTACACCAATGTTGGCAGTGATTGCCACCTTACATGGGGCAGCAGCAACCGGTAAACATACAAGTATATATGTAGGCAGACCCATCATTGGCAGAATATGGCCCATATATGGCTTATATATGGCCGAATATCGCACACATATATAACTATATATGACATATATACGGTATTTGCAATATGTCTCATATCTGGCCAATCATTGGTGAAATATAGTCCCTGTATGACTGTATATTATATAAATGGTCCCTAAAATGGCCAACTATGGCTCGTGCATGGCCCATAAAGTGCCAACTATGTCTCATATATAGCTCATAAAGGGCCAACTATGGCTCATACATGGCCAACCATGGCACAAATATGGTCCATTAAGGGCCAAAAACAGCTCATATTTGAACTATAAATGGCCAACTATGGCTCATATATGTATGGTATATTAAGGGCTAACTTTGACTCGTATATGGTCCATAAAGGGCCAAGTATGGTTCATAAAGCTCCAACAATAGCTCATTTAAGCTCATTAAGAGCCATAAATAGCTCATTAAGAGCCAACTATGGCTCATATATGTATAGCATATTAAGGGCTAACTTTGACTCCTGTATGGTCCATTAAGGACCAACTATGGCTCATACATGGTCCATAAAGGGCCAACTATGGCTCATAAAGATCCAACAGTAGCTCATTAAAGCTCATTAAAAACCAACAATAGCTCATTAAAGCTAATTAAGAGCCAACTATGGTTCACGTGTATGGTATATTAAGGGCTAACTTTGACTCGTATATGGTTCATTAAGGGCGAACTATGGCTCATACATGGTCCATAACGGGCCAATTATGGCTCATATTTGGTTCATTAAGAGCCAACTATCGCTGATATACATATGTATGGTCCATTAAGTGCCAACTATAACCCATAAAGAGCCAAATATGGCCCATGAAAGGCCAACTACGGCTCATATATGGCTCATAAAGATCCAAATATGGCTCATACATGGCTCGTAAAGTTCCAACTATGGCTCATACATGGTCCAAAAAGGGCCAACTATGGCTCATAAAAGTCCAACAATAGCTCATATTTGGTCCATTAAGAGCCAACTATGGCTCATGTATGTATGGTCCATTAAGTGCCAACTATGACCCATAAAGAGCCAAATATGGCCCATGAAAGGCCAACTATGGCTCATCCATGTTCCATAAAGGTCCAACTATGGCTCATACATATATGACTTTTTAAAACCCACACATGGCTATATATATATGGCTCAGAATAAACCCATTGGAAGGCTGTAAATACCATAATAGCAAACAAGATCCATTACATTGTGGGAAAATAATGACTTTTAGTGCGGAAAGTAAGATTGATTTTTTTTTTCTCCTGAAATTACTCTTTTTTATCGTCTTCATCTTCGTCATCTTTTTTTCTTTTTTGTTGGCTAATTGAATTTCTGTTCTATCGTGTGAAATTAAGCTAAGTGAACGACTGACAGATAGATATATCGCCTAGAGAATTCAATTTTGTCTTCTGAGATTTACAAACTAATGAACAGGTCTTATTTCAAAGACTAAAACTCATTCACGTGTAATTCAAAAAAAAAAAAAAAAAAAATTGCATAAAATCAGGATTACATTTAATTTTTTTGAAAAAATTTGAAGTAGGACCATATAACGATGAAATTTAACGGCCTTTTTGTGGGAAGAAAAAAATTTCACATGATGGTACACACAGGTTGCACTTATGAGACATAAAACGAATGTGTGAAATGGTTTATCAATAAGAAATTTATGTTGTCAGATGCGCATGCGCGTTAAGTTCCCTTACTTGGTAAAGGACCACTTAATTGATCGTTTAATTTTCATTCAAATCCATGCAAGATAGTTCATACAGTTAAAAAATGGATATGTGTCCTAAAAATCACTGTCCTGAGGACTGGCTTTGACTGTCTGCTTTTAACCCTTGGAATTGAGCTGCTAACACTATTTTAAGTGTGTTGCACCATGGACAAATAGTTAATCAACCGTTAAATTTTCATCTTAAGCCAAGACAGTAATGACCTTTAAAAAGTGAAAAAAAATATGTCCTAAAATTCACTGTCCTGTGGGCTGACTTTGACCATATGGTTTTACCCCTTGGAATTGAACTGCGTACACTGTTTTGTGTGTTGCACCATGGACGATTAATTAATCAACCGTTAAATTTTCATCTAAAGCCAAGACAGTAATGAACATTAATAAGTGAACAAAAATGTCCTAAAAATAACTGTCCTGAGAGCTGACTTTGACTGTCTGCTTTTAACCCTTGGAATTGAACTAAGAATACTATTTTAAGTGGGTTTCACCATAAACGATTACTTAATCAACCGTTAAATTTTCTTCAAAAGCCAAGACAGTAATTAATGATCTATTATAAAAAGCAAAAACAATGTCCTAAAAATCACTGTTTTGAGGACTGATTTCGACTGCCTGCATTTACCCCTTGTAATTTAAAATCCCCGTTGTATTTTTGACAGTAAGTTTAATAATAAATGTGCCACACTTTGGCTTCTAATGCACTTTAGAACTATAAAGCAGAAGGGGAAATCCCCTTTTACAAAATGCTAACGTGTGTATTTTTCGTTATCTCTACTTTGCATGCGTACATGTATTATACATAATACACGATCGTTGAAAGTTTTATAAGATATATGAAGTTAGATATAATCTGATTTATTATTTTTTGCAGATGCTTAATCTAGAAATATAACAACATTTTTTGAGCCTTCAAATATGTATTAAAAGCATTACTAATTTTCACCTTTATTTAATTAATAATAGGGCTAAATTTTCATTTAATCATACATTAAACACTAAATCTGTAAGATTTATGTCTCAATTTTTAAATGATATAATAAATTGATAAGCCTACAGAATTATAACATCCTTCCCTGGTAAAAAAACAATAGAGATTTCTATTGTTTTCTATTGTTATTAGGATTTTCTATGGTTTTCTGTTGTTCAGTCAATACAGCTAAACCATAGAAGCCAATAGAAGTCAATACAGGAGCCAAAGAAAACAATTAAAACGAACAAAGTGTCCAAATAACAATAGAAACTAATAAAAATCTCTATTGGTTTCTATTGGCGGGTCAAAATGTATTGCATATTCGCTTATTATTTGAAACCCAGATGTCGTTCAAAAAAAAAAAAAAATGGCGCCTCATTCGAAAGCGTCAGTTTTGACAAAATCGGGCCTTACTTTCAAAAATCACAAATTTCCTGTTCATTAAAATGGCTATTTCCGTTTTTTTCTGCGACATCTAGTTTTCGAATAATAAACGAATATGCAACACATTTTGACCGCCCCCCGTATTTGAGGACAACATCAATTAAATGCAACATCTTAAGAATTGTGTTAAAAAGTTAAAAATTCTCAAGAAGTTTGGGTCTCAGGCAACATAATTATCGATTTATTGCAAATGTTGTGGACTAAAAAAGTGCGTTTACTGGTCTTGTTATTATAGTATAAACCATTTGTGATTTTGGTAATTTTAATCGATTTTTTTGCCAACCCTATTGTTGTCTTTTTGTCGCCACTGTCGGATTTACTCGTACTTCCGGAAGACATTTTTGATGGAGGAATTCAAATGATGTTGTTCCATACACAATGGAAACATTGTGCGTATTTAAATTTATAAGAGACTATAAAAAACATAAATGTAAAGAAGACAAAATTTACATAAAGTATTTTATCGTGTAAAAAAGTTTGTAAAAAATTATGAAAGTTGAAACAAAAATTACACGCACATTTAGTTTTTGTAATTTTCTTTATCTCATTGATCAAATTTTCAAATTGGTACTCGAACGTTTTGAGTACTCAAAATATTACTGATTTAATACTTGCTTACATAATTTCTATTCATACATGATTACATATGTACTCCTACGTTTTGAGTACTCAGATGTAGTAAATGTACTCAATTACTACCCAATTCTGGTTTAAAGAATTTCTATTCATACATTTTGAGTCCTCAGATATATTTAACGTACTCAGTTACTGCCCAATACTGGCTCGATTACATTGGTACTTAGTCGTTTTAAGTACTCAAAATATTAAATGTATTCAATTTATGACTAATACTGGCTTACAGAATTTTAATTCATACTTAATTACACTGGTACTCATAATTTCAAATTACGTTAATGCTCAATGACATTTGTATATAAATATTTATACTTGTACTTGATAATATATGATATTTTTCGATGTGTGTCATGGCTTTTACTCCTAAGTTCATCCGAATAACATTCGTCTTATAAGTTTGTGGAAATCTTTATAAAAAAAAGCTAAAATTGAAGGCATCCATTTTCCCATTACTTCAACATGAAGATAAAGTGGAAATATTTTACCAAAAATTTCCACTTAACGCTTTCGAGAGGATAATTTTTCAAACAAAAAAAAAACATTTGTGAAAACGTAGACAGAAAATGTCTGTTTAATGGCTACTCATCAATTTTGAAGAGGGTAAAAAATATCAGTTTTGGTTTAGCTGAAAAACACTTTTCTGATCTAATAATTCAGTAAAGTGATGAATGTTCAAAAATATACAACATTAAATATCTATACTGACAAAACCTTTATCTGGAAATAAGCCTCTTCAAATGCGCATGCGTCGTATTTTAGCTGATTTTTATTAAGACAGGTTGAAATATTTTCCCATTTAAAAATATGGAATACCAATATTTTATTATTTTTATATTGGAAATATAAACTATATCCAGGATGTATATACAGCCATTTGGGCCATATTTAAGCTTTAATGGCCCATAAATTGATAATTTGTGTTTGTTTATAAAATTATTTTTTCTTAATCTTATTTGGACATGTCTTTTTTGTGCATAACATCCGGTAAACTTTTCTTAGTATTAAATAAATTACTGCGCAGAGTGACACCACAGCCAGCAGAATGGCACCTATGACATCCAATAGAAAGTACTGAAAGAAGTTGAGATTTTCCGCTGCACTCTTCAGATGTGGCGCCCCCTTGTGGCGGGCCACATATTCGATCCAGTAGGCAGCTGTCTCTGCGGGGGGTTGGATATGGTCCCTTAATATGGCCGAGTAATGGTCAGCAGACTTCTGATAACTGATGAACAAAAGTTAGTAATTAGTAGAAATTTGAAGATTTCGTGAGTTAGATATGGTTTGATCTGGCAAATTCTTACAGACAGACATACAGTAAATACCTTTGGTGATTTGTCTGAGAGTATATTTGATATTTGTCTGAGAGTATATTTGATATTTGTCTGAGAGTATGTTTGATATTTGTCTGAGAGTATGTTTGATATTTGTCTGAGAGTATATTTGATATTTGTCTGAGAGTATGTTTGATATTTGTCTGGGAGTATATTTGATATTTGGCTGAGAGTATGTTTGATATTTGTCTGAGAGTATGTTTGATATTTGTGTGTGAGTATATTTGATAT
>JAQGBW010003915.1:0-15048 GCA_034698625.1 Julus scanicus | reverse complement strand
ATAGGAAGCTGCACGAGTAACGGCCATATAACGAAACATTTGGGGCCGTATATCGAAAACGTGCCATAATTAAAAAAAGGCCGTTATAGCGAAAGGCCGTATAAAGAGCGGACGAATATCGAGGTATGGGTGTACTACAGATGACTAATTTACGTTATAGAAGCGCTTCCCAAATAGTTATTAAGGGTCTTCTACATGAGAGACTAATTGGTGAATTAAGGGTTCCATGAAAAAGTAAAATACATGCTACTTGCTGCATTCTTGTTATGTCGTATTATAGAGTTCCGTGACTAAACTTAATTAGGAAATGCTGACGTGTCTGGGAAACGAGTTTTTCGTTGGTGTTAGGTTTCCTGAGAACCCTGTGAATACAAAACCCTTGACTTCATCCCATGGTTGAAAGAAGGTTAGTTTTACAGAAGGCCCTGGAAATAGAAAGCACACATGCATTGTAGGACTCGGCCCACCTGGAAATTGGGATTAGTATTTTTGGATTTGTATTTTGGTTTGTTTGGTAGTTTATAATAGATTTAAAGAGAGGTAGAAGCAGGTTGCAGATGGTTTTTAGAGGAACTATCCCTAGAAGGCCCTGAAATAGAGAATCCAATAGAGCAGTGGTTCTTTCTTAAACTTTAAAATCTGTTATAGTATTTAATTGTTTCATGTTTTTAATTTAAAAACAAATGCAATGATATAATTTTTAGTGTAAATTATATACCAAAATTGAATACACCAAATTAAATTCAGTAAACTTGAAAACATATAAAAAGGCAAGAATGTAATTTTTTTTAATAAAAATCTCGCAACACCCAATTTGACTATCACTGCTGTAGATAAATGATGGTTTGGACTCCTAGAAAACCCCACCAGTACTGAATAATTCTTGATCCTATGGCTCTTTACCCAACTGGAGAACCTCGTCTTTTTTTTTTTTTTTTAGTTTTTTTTCTGGAATTGGTCCATCTCATCTAAGCTCTTCCTAGAATGTTACATCATTGCCTTTTCATCAGTAGTTGAAACAGTTTTAATTTACCAAGTGTTGAAATTGTACGAATATTCCATGTCCCCACTGATAAGATGCCTTTCATGAGCTTAAGTTTTCCTTTGGTAACTAGCTACCATATTTACTTTTATATTTGTGAAATGTTTATATAGCACTTGGACTATATACTGGCATTACGCAATATAAACATCCAGAAAATCTGTGGAAGTTAAGTGTTATAATTTGAATGTTGAAATGTTTAAAAGGTATATGTACACATACTATGCCTGGAATCAGCGGATATTTGACTTGCACTACAGAAATATTCATTTATGGGGGTGTACTAGTATGCAGTATATATTCAAGTGAAAATTTATGTACAGTGTTAACATTTCGTGTTACAATTAATATATGAGTACATAATGTGATTTACCGAACAAACCAAATTTTAGGAAAACCACATTATAGGAAAAAGGTGTTTTTACTTCATCTGTTGCTCTCAATTTTGCTCTCAACACATACCGTATAGGTCAACTGCAGTGGTCAAGATGTCGCTAGTTTTTTTCAACCAATGTACCGTGACACACTTGTATTTCACTAGGAATCCCCAGTTTCAGGTGAGACGTGGAACATTGGAGTAAGAGAGAAATGATTTAATTTAAATTATACTTATATGATAAATTACAAAACCTCGAAAATTTCAGCTGAAATGGGGTATTTTTTCCTTAAATTCTTTACCTTACTAACTTGAAAACTACTTTAGATACACCAGTAGAGTGAATAAGGAATTTGTTTGCATGTTCACGCTTTGCAAAATTGGTAAAAAATGAAATGAATTCCTATTAAAGTACCGGAAATTCCTGGCTGAAAACCGACAGTGTCCTTAGCAGTCAATTCGCCAAAATGAATGCTCCATCTTCATTTTTTCTTCAATAATATCAATAAGGCTGTAAAGTTATTTTTCACTTTTTTTTGAATTTTTTGTTGTTTTTTATTCACGACGATCGATATTCCTGTCTTAATGTGACTTTTCGTATATTCGCTTCAAATCGAAAGCAATTTATAAGATTCACGAGATTTCTATGAGATTTTTGTCGTAAATAATACATAAAGGCATTCTGCGGTGTTGAAATCTCTGTTAGAAAAGAGACTCGATTCCCAATAAATGCCAAATGCATTTCACTTTTTATTTAAACAAGTTGACAGTTTCTTTTGAAAAGCAAGTTGCGTAAATTAAATTCAAAATAACAATTTCAATACAATAAAGAAGGTTTCTACATGTATATAAATACAGATGAAAAGTTCAAATGCCATCTTCGTTCCTGTTTTTCATGCGACATTGCTATTTTTATACGGTTTTGTCAGTGGTTTCATTTCAAAGTTTTTGAGCGAAAATTAATTGGTTTTTTACTACAAAACAGTTTTTTTTCGAATAAAATTGGTTTAGGACTCCCCGGGTGGAAATATATATATATGTGTGTGTGTGTATATAGTATAGGAAATAACACACGTTAGATATGTATGAACAATGTTCGTCTATCTCTGGTTAAAAAGCTATGCATGGACCAAAAATAGCCATGGTTTAACCACCAGTGTGACCATACTTTCTTTCTATACATGGTAAATATCAAACTATGTTACATTCATGACCAGATCAAAGTTGTTCATGCAACTTTTCCATCCTAGATGCTAAGGTATGGTCATATATTTTCAGCTGAAAAATATATCCAAGAAGTTAGGTGCACCGGAAATAAACTTTATATTAAAATATGGTTAACTCTTTAACGAGGCAATAAACCAGTAGATAAAACATATCTGGCCATTAAATGTAGAAAAGGAAACCAAAATTGTCATCCTTGTTTTAATTGTGACCATTATTAATAATAATGACTTAATTAACTATGCACGTACTGTGTGTCGAAGAGTGGACAAGGCAAGTAGGAAAGTTGTTCATAATATTTACACCATATTTGTTTCTATCAAGTGTATTCGAAAACTCCAAAAAAAGTTAACATTCGTCATACACCTGCTTAGCCATATGCATTAAAACTAAGTCAAATTCCAGATGTGACCATAACTTTTACACCAGAAAAATAAACATTTTAGGACAAAACCGTTTTTAGCCAAAATTCGTTTCAATGCTTTGCACACTGAAGTTTTTTTGAAAAATCGATTTTTGATGTTATAAATCGACGAGGCATCACTTTTTAAACACAGATGCGCATTACTATCCAATGGGAATTTTTGGCGAAAACTGAAGCCATTTCACGATTTCCACTGAAAAGTCGCCCTAAGGTCAGCTCTCTAGGTTTGTTATAGTTACCGAGGGATTTTGGTGTCGTTTTGACCGTAAAATCTCGATTTATTTTCGAGGGCGTTTATAATTGGCACGATCCTTCGATAAATATTTGCTCGTCCGGATCGACTTTCCGTCTTAATTGTAACTAGTATCGGAAATCGTTTGCCAAATAGGTTCCCATGACGATTACCGAAACTGGTCGCGTTTTAAATTTGAGAAAAATGCATTTAGACGAGTGAATTTGCTCGCTCTGGCGACTTTTATCCCCCTGAGCTTGTTTTATGTCGCCTTTAAGCCTGCTTCCTATTCGAATCTGTATCTGTGGATTAATGCGACCACACGAGGATGATAAGTTCGCGCATTTATTACGTCTTTATCAGTGGCGAAATTATATCGAAGAAATATGAAAATTTATCGATATGGGAAGCAATTTATATCACGCGTCCTTTGGCGAGGGTAAAGTAGAAACATTTATCATTTTAGCCGCAGGATAACAGAATAAACAAAAGGGTTTTGCTTATTTTAAAATAGTAAAGGACTGACTGAAAAAACCTCTCCTACATCATATGGAATTGGATATGGCATGGAATTCTAGATGGACACATTTACAAACACATGACCATGTATCCATGTACCCATATTCAAGGTATACTTTTTCCACTCGGTTTACCAAAACCTACTCTAGAAATTGAAAACGTTATCCAGTTCTTAATCTGGCCAAACATAAAATGTCACATTTGTTCGATTTTTTTTCCTACCAGATGAACTAAATACGTGTCATTCTGGTCATTGTGTCCATTTGATGAGGGTTTTTTTCTGTTTGAAAATGAATTTATTGTCCTCGGATATGTTTCTGATGCCGTATCTTCCTGGATTGGTCATTTTGGTCTATCGATTTGTAAAAGGACCACTTCTAAGGCTTCTAAGCAGAAGGTCTCTTTGTTCAAACTTAGGCTGTTTTTGAACGTGTCATTGTGTCATTCTTACAGATCGATTCGATGTCCTTATTTTTATTGACATTTTTTTTTTAAAAATTGTCAGATTTTGGATCATCGTTATCTATTTCTATTCCATTAACTGTAAAAAAACAAATTGAAAAAAAATGTCTCAATTTGAACAAACATTGACGCTCGAAATGGAATCCCAAGATGGCTGAAAATCAATCTGGACTAATTGGACAAAAAATAAGAAGAAAAAAAAAGAGCTACAGCAAATCAGAAAAAGTGATCGAAATATATAAAGATTGAACAAAACGTAAACTCCATTCGAGTGAAGGAATTGTTATTATTATTTGTAGGACAAAAAACTGAAATCGTATGATGCTATTGCCGGAAGTGGACAGTCGAATTTAAAATCGAATTTAATGAAAACTGCCTAATTACTTTGATTGTTTGTTTTTAGAAAGTTGTCAAACTTGTTTATTAGTTTTCTCATGGTAATCAGGATAAAAATAGTACAGGTTAGACCATGGACAAAAAGTCCATATACGAATTGTGTCGACCAGATCAGAGTAAATCCATATTTTCAGACATACAAGGGCGGCCAAAAAGTCTTGCATATTCGTTTATTCGAAAACCAAATGTCATGCAAAAAAAACTGAAATAGCCATTTTAAAGAGCAGGAAATGTAGTTTTAGGTCGCTACATGGTGCAACTATTCATGCAGAATTTCGAACAACTATTAAAAACAAAATGGCGCCTTACTTGAAAGCGTTCACGTGAGAGGAACAACGAAGTGTTATTTGTTTTTCCTTGTTGAATGGCATGAAATCGAGTGAAATTTATGGTTGAATTTTAGGAGTTTGTGGTGACAAATGTGTTTTACAAAGTACAATACAGAAGCGGTGTTTAAACTTTAAGAAAGGAGACGAAACTGTAACTGACAAAAAGAGAAGTGGTCGTCCGAAAACGTCGATTTGCATAATCAACATGACGCATTTTACGAGAGGGGTTTAACAATTTCATCAAACATTGGGATTAATGTGTCAACAAACTTGTGTCCTACATTGAAAAATAGAAAATGTCCTGCTCATTAAAACAGCTATTTCATTCAGTTTTTTTGTACGACATCTGGTTTTCGAATACTAAACGAATATGCAACACATTTTGACCACCCATAGTACATGGAATATGGCGAACAGTGAATAGGTATATGTTACCATATGTGGACAAAGGTTTGCAACATGTACTAAATGTGACGGATTTTACCATATATGGGCACAAACATTTCCAAACATGCAGTCTATGGAATTTGACAGAAATTGCCTTGCATGTAATGGCTACATGTGGGATAAATCTGAAGTATAGGACTCCATATACGTATAATCTCCACACGGAATTTCACATTTGTTTTTTATAAACTTTCCTGTTTTTAGTAAACATGATGTAGCATTTTCTTTTTTGTATATGGTACAGACAAAGATTAGTCTCGACGTTCCTCCTCATCGTTTATCTCTGCAGCTGGCCAGGACTCAATTTTTCATCCTTTTCAGTCTCGTCTTAATTAACGTTCTGTCGACAACAAATGATCAATTTAAAGAGAATTAATTAAGAAAAGCATCGTGGGAAAAACAGGATTTTCGGATTTCGTCTTTCTTTAAGCTCGAGATAAAATTTTAAAACGACTTAGTTTTTATTTGCTTGAAAAGGTGGTTGAGGCGAATGATGAAATTAAAACATTTAGGAATGAATTAATTAATCACGGAGCTCATTAGAGAATTAATCTTTTAGGAAAGACTAACGCTTAAAAAAGTAAACAAGTAATCACGTATTGAAAAACGAAAAATAAGAAACATGTTTGGCGCGCTGCATTATGGGTGAAACACTTCATACACGCCATATACAGGGTGGACCAGAATTCCTCGCCACCTCACTTTTTTACCTAAATCTTATAGTTATGAAAATTCTGTTAATAGGGTTAAGTAGGAAGTCATGTGCTCCAAAAAGGAAATCCAAATAATAACTTAGGACCCGTAACACTAAAGCCACGTCTCCACTGCATTGAACATTACACATTGAACATAAAACATGAAAACAACATACAAACATACATTCAAGAGAAACCGGAAACATTGTATTCTTGAACGTGTTGAAGAATGTTGACCTGTCTCCATCAAAATGTTCAAGAATCCATCAACAAACTCATCCAGTTAACGGCGCTTTTACAAAAAGACTGTACATGAGTCACGTGGTTGATCACGTGGTTTGGCTGAGCATGAGCAGTAAATTGCAGCATTTTTCCCTTTGATGCGGATCGCCTCACGAGCGATCGAAAAAATGTTGTACAAACATCGTTTTTGGACTAAAAATGCGTCATAAGTTTGCGCACACATGTTTCTCGCTATTTGTTTCTGCATACCAAGTCCAAAAACATTTTTGTCCAATTTAATGTTCAACGCAGTGGAGAAGGGCTGTAGAACAAATTGTCGATACAGGAAAAGGAAGAGAATGGTCTGTTTGTATGAAATCAAGTGTTTTCGTCTTCATTGGCAATTATTTAAACTTTTTACAATGTTTTTAAGAGCCCTAGCTATATCTCCATCCTTGTCCATTTCTGAAGTGCCCATGTACGCTTTAGGTGCCATATATAAGTTTTTCACCAGGGAATGACTTTCACTCCACCTTAAGAGCAGGATCAATTTTGTCAATTTCTTCATTTAGATATGGGTGTTGCAAATCGCCTTAAAAGCTCCAAATCTGGTCTTGACCAAATAGGTTTTCACACTAAGTTTGTCATTTGGAATGACCATTGGTCAAGCAAGCGTGAATGGACCGTACTAATACGATGCCTGCGTTCCGTCAACCGGAAAAAGGTGGCCATAGAGGGCGCCAACAGCCCTTTATCAGATAGGCTTAGCCCTAATTCCGTTTTGGTTTCCCGTCATGCATCTTGTTTACTGTAATTCTTCTTAAGACCCAACGCCGATAATTGCTGTAATTGTACGTGATGGGATTACACGCTCTCTAGAATTTTAAATTCTACGTCTAATTCTTTTTGCTGCGTCGTAACGCCGACCTCGAATAACTCGCTTTACGACGCTTTTTCATCACGAACTTCCGGTTCCGGTTTTCATAACCTTTAACTTAGGAGAAACTGAATTTCTTCTGTGTTAATATTTGAAAGTATCAAATCCATGTAGCATATGACTGCTGTACACAAATTTCCACTTGAACTTGGATGTATGGTTATATACCTTGATGGACCTACAGTATATGGTCATCCATAAGAAAAAATACCCATATATGGGCACATACCTGTCAAATTTATGATATGTCTATATGTATGGCATTTCCCATATTTGTCCACACATAAAATTTGATCGTAGGAAAGTCATCACGGAGTTTACTTAGTGGTCAGTAATTTCAAACCTTTCGTTTGTTTGTTTTTTCACCCAAATGGATTTGAGGGAGTTTTTTTATGTCCTTAGTTTTCATCTGATTCTATTTTCGGTCCTTTATTGTGAAAAGGAGCTTTTAGAGGCACCCAATCGCTAAGTAAAATCGATTTGCTCCAAAATGGCAAGGAGTAAGTTGAACATATATGGGAGAAGGCAAAGGGCCGAAGGGACCGGAAACCTCTCTTCTTTTGCACTTCTCTTAATGGGCACCTCTGTGTGTGGGCGGTGTCGATTGTCTTCGTTAATCACGAGACCCAGGTGTGGAAAATGGTACTCATTGTAATTGGGAATACCACATATGGGCACATCATAAATTTGGATAAACTTATGAACATGCCCATAAATGACATGTATGATATCTTGGTAATATAAGGCTAAACATGTGATGCATACAATTTCTGTTATATCCATAAATGCATATTTCCCAGTTCCCATTACTGTATTTTAATATACATGGTGTATACCATGTTTTCTACCACATATAAAAAATGATATAACATACCATAAAGTTTTCGATACACTTTTACTGCTTTACAAATTGTTTACTGTAAGCATAACCTGTGAATTTTCTACTTGCAGTAAACATTTGCAAGAAAAATTCTGCTTACAGTAAAAAATGCTTTGAAGTTTCTGTTTACAGTAAACACATTAACACAGCCATTCGATGAGCGAAGACATTATAATTAATGGTCCAGATCTGGTGAGCTCTTGGCTTGTCCAAGATGCATAATGTATATCGTTTCCATTGAGTAACCTCATGTCTGGAGGTTTTCTCCCCACTTAAGTACTAATCCCAGTTGGAAACTAATCTTACTTAAGTTGTATCCCTGGTGAACATTGTTCCTTCCGCCCGCTGCCCTTTGGGGGCGCTGCTGTAATTCCACTTCCGCCCTCGTCGTTTACGTTATTACGCCTCAGCTTGGGAATAATCGAAGAGGGAATTTGGAGGAAAGCCCTTGATCACACCCACAGAGCCATCGGAAATCGAAGGGGGGCGCCTCTGGAGAGTGGACATTTTTGTGTTTTTGAAGCCCCTCGACTCGCAGCGCCATCTGTTGCGGCATTTAAAAACTTCTCTTGGATTCCAATATTCAAAGGGTTAGCTACTCAATCAAAATCTAAGACTTTTTATCCATTCTAAGATTACATTGATTGTAAGACGCACATTCTAAGGAAAAATGCATTCTTTGAATATCTTTTAAAATCTATCTTTTTAATTTACTAACAACAAGAAGACAAGTAGTTTACACCAAATGTAAACAAAGTACACTTGAAGAAGGAACTTTCAGGTGCGTTCTTTAAGGTATATTATTTAGAAAAATGTACTGAAAATATTCAGCTGAAGAAAAATATAGTTCTGGACGCGCAACATTGTTAACACATGTTTCCGGATATAAGTTTTTTGGCCACATGTAGCAAGATGTAGGAGATGTTTCTATGGTGAAAAAAGTACTGCATCTTATATTTGATGAATTGCGGTAATATGGCATTTTTCATATATTTCCGAAAACATAATATGTTCATCGAGGACCAAATTATAAGCAAATATTTTCATATGAAGTTATATACACATATTGACACTCAGTATTTTCGCATGTATGATCATATAAAGTATCAAATATGGCAGCAGTTATGACAGTATGCCTATGCAAATACGCCCCCAAGGTGGAAGAAAAACACCCCGGGACTTGAACCTAGAATCTTCGGCCTCAATTTTCAATGCCCATGAGAGAGGTCCTATGACACCATACTGTCATCAAAGGCACCAAGATGTTTTAATCTCTAATAATAGCACTTAAACGACATTGCCTAATGAATGCCAGATGCCAAAATTAAGCAAATAAAAACTACGAAAAAAGTAATAAAATGTTCGTTCTACGAGGAGCCATAACCATTGTTTTGCTCGTATTTATGCTAATTCCAGTATTTGTATTCTCTCTCCTTGGGGAATTTCCCTTTTCCTCAGGGTAACCTCGTTCACAAAGGAGAAAGAGGGAAACCCCAATTATCAAATTGCCATACGTTTAATTAAAACATTATTCAACTCGCAGAACACGACACTGCGACCTACTTAACAGCATCATTTGCATAAATTAGAACGATTAGAACACGTCGCCATGTTGTCCTGGACACTTCAAGTGTGTCGGGTCGATTACGCGGATGTTATGAACATTGCTGAAAAAAAGCAACGGCTAAAATTTAAGCTTTTAACTTTGTTAATTGTCAATACCAAAAATATACCACATTTTATAACACCATGCATTTTTTGGAATGCATGATCATATTCCACTAAATATTCGGAAATTTGTCAAAGTTTACATCTATACATATCAATTCCATGTATACACCAATCTTGTATCTTCTCATATCAGTCTCTAAATGAAGTCATATCAGACTATTTAGCATTTTTTTAAATATCTTTTCAATGTATCTTTACAAACATATTTATGTTATGAATGCTAGCAATTTTTTTTTCATTTGGCGCCATCTGTTGACGATGAAAGACAGCTTCCAAAGAATATACTTGATAATAAGAAGGGTGGTGTAGGGAGAAGTGTTCATGATATAGCTTCTTATTAATCCCCGTTTTTTGACGTGTTTATTAGCTCGTTTCCACGAAACTTTTCGTCCAAATTATAATATTGCATTTAAAGATAAGAGCTGATGATATTAATTACTACTAAGATAAAAAAAAAACACTAGCAAATGCTGACAGTTTGAAATTATAAATTGGTTTATGCAGGTCTGAGTCACGTGTCACGATGGTGCGTTATAAATACGGTCGCAGTAATTAGTTGTATATCTTTCCGATCGATTGAACCTGTGTTTACTTAACGGAAGTGCTGTTTAAACCTCAATTAGCCGAGTTTTATGAAGCGCCGTTAGCTCCTTCGAAAAAGGCTTTTAACGAAGATGGCCTATTAAAAATACGAACGAAAATAAGAGGGAGTGAGAAGAAAAGCCGCTTTATTATCGTAAATAATAAGGGCCTTAATGACGATGACGTCGGCCGATTAATTACCGCGGAAATTAACCGTCGTTAAAAATGCTGTTCGGATAAACGAAGTTTGAATGGTGATAAGGGGGCAAACAACACCAGCACGGGTGTATTGCAATGAAACAGCTTGTTTTTTTGCTTGTTTTTGTGCTTGTTTTCAGTTTTTTGGGAGAAACATTATATGAAATAAGTTTTGTTTCAATTCTTGTGTAGATTTAATATCTGCACTTCCTGATAACTTTGAAAGTTGGTGCTAACATATTTTATAGTTAGGAATCTGTATTTGTATTAAGGGTCAAGATGTAGGGAAAAAAATTGTGCGAATGAAGCTGTTTATTTTCATCTCTATCTAAGCTTACTGTAACTCAAGTTGTCAAACACAAGGCTGTAACAGCTTTTTTCGTTTTTGGAGGATCCACCATAGTTTATTTCATCAAATCTGGATACCTTAATATCATATAGAGCATTTTTTAAAAATAGAAATCTGAAAGAATGTATCTTCAATGTTAAAAAACTTTCAAAATAAACTTTCGTATAACGAAGGCGTATATCTTCAAAATTTAGTTTCTTCAATTTCCAATTTTTTATTTTTCCAAGCATTATGTTATTGACAAAACTGCACTTTTGAAAAAAAAGCACTTATGTATATACCTACCCAATAAATGGGTCATTTCCATAAACGCTGTATTCATTTATGACTAAATATTGTAAATCCAATTTCTGTTATGACCATTGTCTGCCTTTTTTCCCCATCAGTTTTCTTTAAAAATATGGTCATTTTATAGACATACATGTATATGAAATATGACGGATATTTTCATAAATGACAACAAAAGGTTTTAGTCAGGTAATCATTAATGTAATCATTTATCCAAATAATTTCATATATGGACATGCATGTATGCAATGACATGATACGGAATAGGATAGATAGATATTGCCATATATCTAGGCCATGATATGACCATTTATGGCCCTAAATAGATTTTCCCTACTTGCAGCGTTATGATGCATGCATTCCTCGTTAGCATATTTTACCAAATTCTATGGTTTTGTTGTCTTGACTTTTGGTCTGTTTTTAACGACGTTTTGAGTGCTTGAGAGGCATCTTTTTAGCGTTTTATCGTGCTTTAAATTCGCGTCGTTTTCCGATTGATTTTTCCATTTCCGTTATTTGCTCTGAAATAAGCAGCATCGTCTCGTTTGGCCCTGGGGGAAAACGGAGGCAGTTGGTTCCTTAATAGGACCGCCATGGCATTCAAATGGACAATTAAACAGCCAGAGACATAGCTCATTAATTACGAACTTGTTTCCACAAAATCGATTGCTCTCTGCGAAATCTTCCTGAATCAGAAAAAAAAAAAGCAGACCTTAAAGCCGTCCTAAATAGAGCACTCGACGGCGGCCATTTTGAAGAACCAAACGTTATTTTATTTTAGTAAAGTATTTTAAACCCCTCATTCTCGATAATTTAGCGAAAATGGCTAGTTTGTACTTATTCGATGGAGTTTGAGATTTAAAACAACTTTCTCGTTTATTGTACCTTTCTATCTCAAGTAGTTTTCGAGTTACTAGTATATGTAAGTATATATATATATATATATATATATATATATATATATATATATCCCCTAGAATACTCTCGATCCATTCGACTAAAATGCTAGTATGGTACTATAAATCAGTCTTAACATAATCAAAAGAAACCGCTAAACTTTTGGAGTCAAAACCTGTTGAATATTTGAAATGTTTGCATGTTTAATGCATTTCAGTTTCAATAAGTAAACTTTCCAGTTGAAAACTCGCCCACTTTTGATTACCTTAAACTTAATTAGCATGGGCGGCCATTCTTTTGGAGGGAAACCCGATGGCATTTGTGAAATGCTGGCATGTTTAATTCATGGCCATTTCTATTGTCTGCTATTCTGTGTTGTAATTGGGCCTGTGGCCATATTACGATCTAAACACCATGACTGACTGCTGGTCAGTCAGTTTACTTCGCAGTCATCGTTAACGATCAATTATTTAATCGGTTGATTTCGGCCAACGAAATCCTTTGGGAGAAACGTCTGTTAAATCAACAACACTCGGCTTTTAATCAATTTACGTATAGCCGATGAACAAAAGGTAATTAAAAGCACCTTCAAATCCAGTCAGAATTTCAATGGATTTCAATTACTAACAAGATGGCCGGTTGGCCGAAAATCAGAAAACTAATATGAGTTTACTAATCTTGTTTAAATTCAAGGAGTTTAAAATATTGAGGTTATGTCCTAAAGTTATTATACCATTTTCATAATTGGAATATTCTCGTAATAACATTCTGCGAAATAGGTATGGGCAAACCATTAAAACTGTTGCCTGTCTAATGAACCTGTCTAAAAGCATATTTTTTACCGGTTACAAGCGTATGAATTTAGACAGGTTTTACTGTACTCGCATATACGTTTATGTATGTACACAAATAGTGCATTTCTCCCAATGCAACTGGAAAGATATTTAAGATATAGAAAGAAGATTTAATGGATGTTTCATTATTTAGAAATGCGAAAAGTAATAAAATAGTGATTTCCTTAGTGCACGATATCAGATAAAAAAATAAGGTTAAATGATTAAAATTGAAGGTACAGAATGACCATTGGATAAGCCTTTGTCTAGACAGCCAGTCTTTCTTCAATGTTTATAAAAACTAGAAAAGTAAAAAATTTCAAAAATGATATCGCACATGTAAAAACAAGCAGCGAAAAAGTACCCAATTAATTATCGTTTTGGGGCGTTTTCTAAATTTACCTTTGTTTTTATTATTATTAGTATTATTATCAATATTAATTTGTATTATCCTTTATAATACTATTTTTACGTGTTTTAAATTGCAAGAATTTTATTTGTCATAATACATGGAAAATAATGCATAGAAATTGTTATATTTAGGGGAGTTTGTCATTTGTGGAAATATTACAGAACATAGATCATTAAATTGATTTCGTAAATAATTATAACTAAGCACTATAAACAAAACTTGCCGAAAATGGGTGCAAATTGCTAGGAGTAAAATTATATACCGGCATATTGAATATATGGATTTATATTATATTGTATGGGAAATGTTATTTATGGATCAGAAGGAATTTCACATCTATGTACACATGTGGCGTTTTTCACCATAATTGATTATAAATCCGAATATATGGCCACGTATGCCCATATATGGTCATAACCACAACCATACCTATGTCAGCATGGGTTTAATTTCTTTCAATTGCGAATCTGTTCCTACTCATTATTTACATATGAAAATGAAAGAAAAATACCATATTTGGCGAACATGGAATATTCAGGTATTGTCAAATATAATTTTTCCACCCGGGAAGCGATAGAGTATGTCAATTAAAGGAGTATCTCTTGTTGACCATTGACTTTTCCCTTTTTTTCTTTTTTTTTCTGTTTCGATCCCGGATGATGTACGAGCCGTGCTAATTCATCAATCTGGATGATAAATTCGCGAGTCGGACATTTTTTCGTGAAAAGGGTCCAAACTATGCTCTTTTACAAGCTTCAATTAAGAGAGGTTTTCACACAACCGAACATGCCTGTTATCTTTGTAATGTCACCAAACGAAGTCTGTGTATTAACTCCGAACAATGGGCGCTACAAGTCTATTTTTCACGTTAAACTATTGAAATGGTATATGGTGTATCTATAGGGCCTGTACTTGATAAGTCCATTTCTAGTAAACATGGAATTGTTCATCATAGTGCCGATGCATTTTAGTGGCTTTAGGGGGAAAATGTTGAAAAACACTGAAATAAAGGAGTTATACAGTATTATATAGTGTCATCCACAATATAATCAAGCTTTTTACATAAAGTAGACTTACTCTTAACGTTTTTACGCTGTTTTTACAATTTTTAATGAAAAAAAAAATAATTAGCTGCTGTCATTTAGTTTTTTTTTTAATAACTATTTTCATAGTCAGAAATAAATCGAATTTCTCCTACGAATTTACAGAAATTGCACTAATATTGCAATATTTATTTTTTCAAAAACTGTCGTCATGACATAACATATTTCATTAAATCCGCATCCAAAATCCCTAACATCAGGTCATAAATACAGCGTGGGCTATTTCCCAATACGATTTCCTATATTATTTTGTTTTTTCTTCTTAAAATGGAGAATAATGGTTTTTCCACATAGTCTCTAAAAAGCTCTTAAATCCTGCCGAAAATGAAACAGAAAAATCGTTTATCTTTTTCAAAGTCCGGCTTTTTGTCCAAACTGAGACAAAATGGAGAGCATTTTAAGGGGGATCTGAACCCTATCACTTTCAATGGGTGCAATTTTGAAACCTACTTTCAGCCAAACAAAAAGAG
>JAQGBW010003914.1:0-15051 GCA_034698625.1 Julus scanicus | reverse complement strand
ATCAAAATTGTACAGCTATTAAAGACATTTAATAGGTGCACAATTCTGATATTTACATTTATTTACAAAATGGCGGCTGAAACAAACCCGGAGGGCAAACTTTTTCCATATGTGTGTAAATACTTGTATATACGTATATACATGTACGTCTTGGTGGAGAGCTGGCTTTAAATAAAATAAAATAAAAACCGTGTGAGAACATGACAGCTAAAACAATAATTTTACTATAAAATGTTCGTCAAGGCCCTGAAATCAATAGTTTCTGCATAATTTACGGACCATGCAAAATCTAGGAAAAACTGTCCATAATGCATTAAAAAAGCTCACAAAACCAAAATTGTCCACGATAATTAATTTTCCACTCACAAAACATAAGCTAAAATTGGCCTTTTATTAATTGACGCGGCACATTTTCTAGCCTTAGGCGAGGCGAGGGCAAATTTTAATTAGGCAGAGACAAAATCCGACTAATTAATGCGAAAAAGTGCTCTATATCCAAGCTTAACCCCTGTATCGTTAAATTTAATTAGAAATTTTGCCAGCAATCGATAACCGTACATGCACTCGTTGCAATGGCACCAATTTAAAATCAGTTTTATTCCCAGCATGTTAATTCAAGATTCGCTGACTCAACTCAGCTACTTCCGTTTAAATTAGAAATCTACTTTCCTGTGGCTTTTTGTCGATTTTAATTAAGCGTAGGGACAATGTTATCAAAAGAATTCTATTCATTAAAGTAATCTCCCAAGTCGGTTCAGACGTCCTTTTTGTTAGAAGTGAGTAAACTCATGGGGTTCAGTTTTAATCTGGCTTCCGTAATTATAAATAGATCTTCAAAGAAATGTTATTCAATGCACGTATTGGTTTGAAAACTTATCTTTTAAAAATCACATGAAATGAATTCTTTCAGGCTTTTTTTTTTTTTTTGCTTATAATAATCCTTATACTGCAGCTTGCTATACATTTTAATTCAACTTGATAGTTGACGAAAAATGCAGCACCACCAACGGTGACGTCACGATGACCGCATATATATGTTAATGCATGGGAACCACGAAATGCCCCAATTAATATTCCCAGTGCGTGTTTATCTTGAATTGCACTCCAGAATTGCAGGAGTAATAACTTGATCCTTGCACATGTCTCCATATGATATAAAACATGACTTGGATAATGAATAAATAGCCCAATATTTTTGTTAAAATATTGAACTTCATATGTTTTTTAAGGAAGCACGACATACACGCATTTACATACAAGTGCAAGTATACCAACTTTCACTAAAATCAATACGGTTAAAAAATGCTACATGTATGCAAGCGATATCTCAGAATGACATTTTTAGAAATATTTTCATGCGTGAAAAGCACTTGAACTTTTCTGGTTTTGACAGTTTTAATATACACAAGTAGAATGCAAAACTACGCATTTTTAATTATTAAACTAAGTATATTCTCAATTCCATAAATTAAACTACAATCATGATAATATGTAGGTACAGTATACGTGTGAGTCATAAAATAGTAGAGCCCAATACAAAAAATCACAACTTAATGAAAATACATAGAACAATAATGTAAGAACAAAAAACGTCTTCCAGACATGACAAATCTCGGATATTTTCAGTTTTCAACAAGACGGTGTGCCGTCTCACTGCCACAGTTCATCGAACCCTACCATTGGCCACCAAACAGTCCGGACTTGAATCCAATGGACTACAACATTTTGAGAGTTCTCCAGAAAAAGATTTACAAATCGATGATTAATAATATGTAAGACTGGAAATAAATATGGTAAAACTGGTATAGTCGATTCGTCAATCAAAGAATGGGGTGTTAGACTCCGGGCTTGTGTAAAGGCCACCGGAGAACATGTTATAACTCGTTTTTGTCCCGACTCTTATTCTATGTAAGTGCCTCATTTCATTTAAATCGAAGCATTTTTCACGAAGTTGAATTGGGTTTTACTATTTTATGACTCACAGTGTACATGTACGACATTGTTAATCAAGCATTTTGATGCAATACAAATCAATATTATAAGCCTTTCACAAAATATGAAATCCCATTTTGAAAAACTACTTTAGCAATAATAATAATATCTCTATCTTTAATAAAAAAGCTTTTTCTGAGGGGTTTTAAATTTACAGGTGAACAGTTAGGTGGTCCACCATTCTCTCACACGTTTTTTTTTTCGGAAATAAAGAAGTGCGAATTATAGGCCTACATGAGAAATATATATTAAAATTGATTTTTTTCTTTCACCAGATGGTGGCTGTAAGAGGTTTCCAGCAAGCTCAATTTCGTTTTGAGACAACATCATATTGACGTATGGACGCAATTTTGAAGCTTTTTCCACTTCAAAATTCCATTTTCAAATACGTTTATTTCGAAATTGTGGTAGAAAACCCACAGGGAGTTAAAGCATTGCATATATGGATACAGATGTGTCTGCATTAGGGCATGAAATAATGACTATATATTATACTTATTTTAAATTCACTGTTTTTGGAAATGGTGTCAATGCTGAGCATCTACAAAACGCAAGAGGATGTAATGGCCGATTTTCTTAGGATAAGCCAATCATAAGAATTAAGGTAATAATGTAACTATTTTGAAACTGTTTAAGATATGTAATTCTTACTTAAAAAGATAACTCCTATACTATAGCTGCATAGTACTTAATCGTGTCTATACACTGTACATGTAATTAGTTGTACATATACTATATGGTATTCCACAATTTTCACTTATTCAAAATTGACAACATTTCAGTAGCAGTTTTTAGCATTTTTGACATTCCTCGATTTTTGTAAAGATTTGGAAGCAATTCAAAAACAAATAAGCAAGGTCATTCTTTATGCTAGTCTTATCTGCCCATAATTCCATGTAGATCTGGTGCAAACATACCAAAATGAAGAATTAGCTAATCATTAAGTTACCCATCAACGAAGCTTTATTGTTTAAATTTTTGGTATTTCATGACGGCGCTTCAAATTAACTTTCAGCGAAAACCTGAATTTTATCACAATGGCATTCATATCGTATGGCATTTCGCATTTCATATATCAGGGGCATAAGGTTGCGAGCAATCTTATCCCTTCATATCTTGAATTTCCCAAAGGCATTCAGTAAAAGCATGATTATCACTTTTCTAAATCCTAGTATTTATGGATTGGCAATCAATCAGCATTACAGAAGTATAAGATAATCATATATAAGGAGCATGTCAAAAAACCTTACCAATATTACGCATTTTCAGTTCCCCTCCTGTAGTATTATTGATCAAATAAATCGATGTCTATTTCTGGCTAAATATGCGGTGATGAGGTCATACAAAAGTAGAAATCACGAAAGGATTACACATATTGAAACCAACAGACGAAATGTGCCGTCATCAGTTAAACAAGAGAATACGAGACTAAATTTTCCCGATTATTTGATGGAAAACTAATCTGCTTTTATGACAAGAATGTCGCTATTTCTCCAGGCATTTTTAGATAACGATGCGATAATGTATATCAAAACCTATACAATGAAGTCCTGTATACAAAATCTTAAGACATCTATGACATAACAAAGCCAACATGGAGTTCATAGATGCACACATTTCATTTAAAACTTTTGGTTCATTAGAAATGATTTCTATGTCACTAAGTACATTCTTCTGAAATTACTTTCACGTGAACTGATGAATGAAAGTCCAAACATTATAAGTAGTATACATGTATTTGCATTAAACAAAGATACCTGTTCAAATAAGGATAATTTTACAAGGAAAAGCACTTTTGCATCAAATATAACAGCATTTAAGAAATAGTCATCAAAACAACACTTAACAAAAATGTATATAGTGTGCAGATATCGATAGAAAATACCCTTTACAATTTTGTATGCATCGTTGAAGAATAAACATTCTTTTAAGTTCTCATTTTACAAAATGGTTAGGGGCCATTCAAAAAGGACGTCACCGAAATTCCTTCAATTTATGTTAACACAAATGTTGGTATGATACCCGACTTTTCCTAGGTTTTAGAAATTAAAGTACAATTAGGAATGGGACACATTTCTTCTGGTATGCCTTTCCATTTCACCGATCTTTAAAACTTAATTAAACAGAAAAACTAAAAACTGAAAAACATCATTAATGTACTTCTCCATCCCTCCCCCTTACCCATGGTGTCCACATGCCAGCAGACTCTCCCTCTACCCTCCTCTTGAGGACGTCTTTTTTGAATGGCCCCTTAAACACATTTTGCGTTTCTATAAGACCCCATCTGATTTACACCCTGCTGAGCATCTTCGGATGGAGAACAATCAGTTAAGTATAAATAGTTAGTCATGAAAATTTTAATACATGCATATTAATATTAAAACTAAATATTACTGTATATCATGCAATGCCCAATATTTATGAAATGTTAACCAACTAAATAAAGGTCTTTCAGTGCCATTTATTAAGACATCGGAAATTATTCCTGCAACAGATAAGGCATTTTAGCCAGGAAGGAAGACTGTTTCGACTGCCACCAGACACAAAAATCTTTCACGACTCAGATCAATGTTGTAGTAGATATACAGTATATGGCAGTTTCCTTTCCTCAATATTTTGTGTAGCAAGTTTAAACGTTGTATATAGGTTTCGCTTACATGGACATTAATCTGGCACCTAAACTTAGCGTTACTTAAATCGGCAAAACTTACTGTTTTTGCGGGTAAAATGCATCAAAATACAGCATAGGTCTAAAACTCATTTTAGAAAAAGACTTATGAAAGCGGAAATAAAATAACGTCAAAGATTTTTTGCCGAACTATACAGGTTGTGCTTTATATGTCTGTGTAATACTACAACAAGACAACTGTCTTAGTTTCTAGACAACTTTGCAAGCTACCGACAAACGACAACATTTTTCAAATGGAAATAATTTCCCTTCTTAGAAAACGTATGGTGGAACAGTCTTAAAAAAATTCAGAAAAAAAAGCCAAGAAGAGCACTTTGTATACAAAAAAACATTAAAAACCCAAACGGCACATTTGCCGCCATGCGAATAAAAATGTCAAAAGAATGAAAAAAAAGATTAGCATTTGGTCTTATCCATCCATTTCATTTCTAAACTAACATAAAAAAAAACATCCACCACACTCCAAACTGCTTGCAGTTGGATAAGCAAATTAACGAAAATCGCTTGTAGATAAAGCTCTGTAAATATTATGAGATCAGTGTTCGAAGCCCTGCAAAGTGGTTTTTCAAAGCAGCATGCAATGTTTCAATTCGAGTATCCTTGTGCTATGATAGGCTTAAACTAATCAGGGGCACAATTATTCGAAAAGCGGCATATAACTAGATGTAGCCTCCTGTAAGTAGGGGGACTTGCTAGGGGTTAATTACACCTGTGCAAGGAGGATTCGAGTCACCGGGGAAATTCTTACACAACGTGAAATTGGCTAATTACAACTTCGGATGAGCCTCATCATGAAGCTTCGTTTGTGCCTTCTCTTAATGCAACCAGCAAGACTAATGTTAAATGACAAACGAGGAATAAC
This sequence comes from Julus scanicus, assembly GCA_034698625.1. Classification (NCBI taxonomy): domain Eukaryota; kingdom Metazoa; phylum Arthropoda; class Diplopoda; order Julida; family Julidae; genus Julus; species Julus scanicus. The sequence goes on along the minus strand of JAQGBW010003914.1, from coordinate 9,508 downwards.
CTTAGGGTTTGCTAGAGAAATATAATCTTGCGCACACAAACATTAAGCGAAAAAAAATGCTTTATACTTAATTTGACAAAAAAGGATGCCGCCTTTATTAACTTCATCTAAAATGCGAAGCTAAAACAAATGCATGCGTAGTTTTCCATAGACGGTTTGGGAATAAAGAATAAAAGACCCAAAGGCCAAGAAAGAAACGGGATATTCAAGAACGCGTCAGGGAACATTTTAATAAAACTCATCGATGGAAAGCGTGCATTAATAATTCAGTGCCATTTTTAACATTGGACCTTATATAGGTAAAAAGAGGAAAGCCTTCGATGCCACTATACCAATAAGCTTAAATGTCTACTGTGGAATACTACAATAAACTACACAATGTACATAGTACAGTGGAACCTCGGTTTAAGAACTTCATCCGTTTTTTGCTGTGAATCAAGTTCATTTGCAGATTCTGTTTCAGAAATTTACTTTAGCAAACATTGTTTTCATTAAGAAAATTTGTATTATTATACTCTAACCTGTTGTTAATTATATGATTTAAGTCTCAAACCGATGTCATCAATGGATTGTCATCCATTAAATCTGCAATGTAAAATTTACATATTATTTAAAAAAAATGGCGGCTGAAACAAACCCGGAGAGCAAACTTTCTTGCATATGTTAGTAAAAACGTGTTTATACGTACATGTTCGTCTTGATGGAGACCCGGCTTAACTTTTGCCATATTTGCAATGCAGGCTATATACAAGTATATCCTTGAAACTAATATCGATTTTACTTTGAATCCTTGGAAATTATGAGACATTTTTTATGTTTCTTGTATTTAGTAAAACATATCCGCAACAAAGATGTTCTGCTGGAACTAGTAAACAATTGCAGAAACTAACCTTTGATTGTCCAGAGAAATGTGTTCGTGAACTGAAGCATTGTTCGTGAAGCGAAACAACAAATGGTGTTCGTAGACAGATGTAAAAAATGTACATACATAGGAAAACATCCACATATCATCCACAGCCATGAGTACAAGCCCGTATAAGGGAAAGATTAATACCCCTCCCCTCCCCCATTGATATATTTGTTAACTGATAATTCAGGCGTTTATATGATAATTTCAGAATGCTGTGTATGCATGTAGCTAGAACCGTATTAGGAAAGTTTATTTGATTTCCTATGATTGATTAATTCGTTTAATGAGCATCATTCTGTCAATAAATGTTGATAGAATTAATTATTAATGATTTAGCTCAACTAAACATTCAGATTAAGTTAATTTTAAGATTATGAAAGCCTCGTTCTTAACGAGGCAATGATGAAATATACGTTATGCGGAAATAGCAGGATAGAGTGTTTGTGGTATCATTTAAAAAAATGAAGACTATAGAATAGTCACTATATTGTTAAAGTAACAACTTAAACTCCGACTCTGGATAATGCGTTTGTATCTAATGGATCCATCATAATCACATGTCTAACTCCTCTACTGAGCTCATTATGAAAGTTAACCGATACCGTATATGACAAAGAAATGACGACATTCTGATGTGCATGTATACTTCGAAACAAAGACTTTCTTTTATCGTAGAAATCTCAATGTATGTCACATGCGTTGCCGTCTAATGAGTTAATTAAGACACTGTCACGTGGTGTCGGTTCACCTTTAAGAAACCTATATTGCGATATTACGTCAGTAGACTGGTGGATTTTCTTGACGCTGATTAGGTCCTAATCTGAGGAAGCATACTATACTAAGAAAACACGCACAAATTTCATGCATTCCCTGCAAATGTTGTCAGTAAAAACCAGAAAGATTGGGCATTGAAGACAGACTAGATTTTGGCTGAATCTACCGCTCGCAATCAAAACAAAGATGACAAAAGGTTTGATGCTTTGGTTTCTTAATAAATTAAGAAGATAATCCTGCATCTAAGGTGTACATTACGTTCTCATTGAATCTAAAGATATTCTCATTATATCTCGACTAATCAAACATTGCTGTGAATAAATTACTGCAATATTTACTTACAAAGGAATTATGAGAGATTTAACTGGTATATAAGCGATGTAACAATGGATATTACTCTTTTATTTTTTTGCTACGTCGCACAAGCTTAGCAGATGTTGCCTTAAGTATAGATTCTCCTGTATAATCTTCAAATGGTACAATACACCGATGTGAACATTAGCTTCGTGCGTTATATTTGCGAAAAACGGATCTATATAATGTATATGCCGAGATGTGCATGACATAAACGATGAGCGCAAAGTATTTTGTCAATAAACGAAATTGCAATATAAATTGTTAACGGAAATTATGGTATACACTACATACATGTATACTGACAGCCTAAGACGTTATTTGCTGACTAATGCATCTAAAATTGCTAGGGAATTTATTACGACTGAGCAAAAAGCATAGTAAATCTCAATTGGCCATTTTGCATTTGTTGGGATATTCATGAAAAAAAGAAAACCTCCATGTTACCAAAGTTTGGGCATTTGCCATTTGTTGGGATATTCATGAAAAAAAGAAAACCTCCATGTTACCAAAGTTTGGGCATTATTTTTATCCCAAAATTGCAATACGGCTAGAATTTACTTCAGGACATTTTATGTTAAAGTAACTAACGCCTTAGATTCATTCGACGCATATTTCGAGAATGTGCGAAACATGTAAAGGAAACTGGCAACTCTGGTTCGCTCTATGTTGGAATATTGTGCCCCTATTTGAAACCTTCACAGGATGGCTCATATTAAGGATATAGATCGAGATGGTTCAGCATAGAGCAGCTAGATTTGTTAAGGGCGATTGCCATCATTCCGCGAGTGTGACAGAAATGCTGCACTCTCTAATTTGGGACACGTTGAGGTCCAGACGCTAAAAATTTAATATGTGGTTATTCAAAAGTTTTAATCTTTCTTGTAATTAACCTATTGTTTCCCATATTTTAACGCCTAACGACCACTATAGGAGTAGACAATCACTCAAATTCTTGGACCGAGGTTTGTGCCAAGACGGAGTCTTACTATTGGTCCTTTCTGCAAGCGATTAGACGATGGAATAGCCTTCCTGGCGAATGTCCAGATTTAGTTGAAATTTCATTTAACCATTTAAGTTAAGTTGATATACACCGAATATCTTAATGTATAGTACCGAAAAATTGTGCAAATAAACCAATATACAGGTGTAGTTTCGTTTTGCAATCATTTTAAATTTGTCCCAGTAAACGTGTTAGACATGTTCTAAACCAATTTAACAAACAATTTGCTTTTCGACAAACAATGTTCTTTGTTTCTTATTACAACTGAAAGCAGAAACTCGTAATAAAAAAGCCAACCTCTTTTTTTTATAAAAAGTGTTTAGAAATTTCTTTTTTACATTTCCATATAGAAAAGGACCAATTAACCTTAGATGTCGAATCCACTTCAATTTGAAAAGAGAGTAAATGAACCTAATAGAGCAAACTTAATTTCTATTTCCCCTGACAAGCATAGACTTGACCAGCTATAAATCACAGATGGTGCTGCTTGTTTCTAGTACAATAGGCAACCATGAGTAGCGGGTTGATTCATGATCTTTGAAGCAGCCTTCCATTTCGGTTATGCTTGTAACTTCCAACAGTTTTCAACTAGTGTTGGGAACGCCTTGATAGGAACTTATTTTCAAACTTGACGAAAATTAATGATTAAAATTCAAAGCCTATTCGCACTACATGTTCATCAACTGTACAAGACATGAACTGTACGAGATGTTTGAGACAATGTAAAGGGAACCACACAGGTCCTTTCTGCACTGTGTTTAAATCATTCACCCAGAAGCAGACGTTCCTCTCCCACGCATTAAAATGAATCAATTTTGTATGAAAAAAATCGTTAAGCGCCAAGCAAAATACTCGTGGTCTGTAGTCAACCATGCGAGAAATGATTCAACGTTCAAGTGGACATTTTGGAGGGCTGAAGGTCCCAGTTAGATTGAAAGAGTGCATTTGAGATGCAGTTTCACCACAACAAAATCTGGTCCTTTTCATTTTTACTGTAGAACGAAGCAGTGATGTATCGGTAAACGTCAATCACCCTTACCTAGAAGTACATGGATTCTGATAACAAAAAGTATATACTAAACAAACCAGCTCTTGTGTCTAGTTTTCAAAATCACATCTATTACAGAGCCACTTAAAATCAGTGTTATAAAACAAAAAGTAATTCACGAAGTTGTAAGAAAAAATTTGACGAATCAAATCCATAAATGCTGTATTTCTGAGCTTACTTGCAGTAATTGTGATACAAAGTCGGTATGATAAACAGACAGCGCACAAAACTGTGATATCACAATTAAATCTGACCTAGGTATATATCTCTATAGATTAAAAGTACAATTCTTATAGATAAACTGCTTTTGGCATACTATACATTGTACTTGAGCAATGAATTTTAACATGTTCTGAGGCGTGTTCAAAAACGCAACTAATACCCCAGTAATGGATCAAACTGGCGTGTTAGAAGAATAAATGAAAACAAGGGTGGTATACATTTGGAGCCCTCGGTGCAATTAGTGTGAAAATTCATTGTTGTCGCCCAATTAAGTGACCAGCGTGCATCCACCATGGTATATTGCATTCTCTTAACGGCTACTCGTTGAAGCTTATATAAGTTAATATGGCTCTTGATTGACCAGCGAGCAATTAATTAGAGTAATTCAACTGCCCCAAACCTCAGCATTTTACAATTGTCTTTTCAAATGCATTATTAGATGTATGCATAAAGTGATTTTGATTGCAGCTTTACGAGGGCATTGAAAGCAAAGAAAATTTAGACAAAACTTCTTGCATTAGCATTCTCAATTTTTAGAGAAAACAAAATATTCTTCCAGTTAGTAATATACAAAGTTCAGAAAAATTCATATTCTTGCACTCTACCTAAAAACAACAATAGCAGTAGCTATTTTTTTTAAGAATGTTCTTATTTAAGCTCAATGCTTTTACATGTATAGTTAATGTAGATGAGACTTAAGGAACATATACTTAACGTTGTTCACACAAAAGCAATTGCATAACTTGCTTATTTTCCGTTGTTATCCAGTGTGAAGCATGAATCAGCACGGTTTAAATGAGATTGCAATGGCCTACTTTTAGTTAATGTTGCGTGGCTTTAACGTTCATCAAATGGTGACGGATTTTAATTAAAAGTATAGAAAAGCCAGCCCAAGCAAACAAAAAGGCCTTTTGTTAGTTTCAGACTAATGAATCACGACATAAAGTCGTAGACAACAAATCTATTAGGAGCCGCGACAGACTTAAATAGTGTAAGCAATCACATTATATACGAAGAATGGCTTAAGAAACAGTTTCTGCCTTTTTTCTTCAATTTGTAAGCTGCTAAAGTTTAAATTAGTTTGGTCCTCAAATGTTGGGGATGTCTGTTCAAATGTGATAAATATCAAATAAGATTATATAGAACTAGATTCCAGTTCAGCCAATGAAAATTTCCTAGAAAGATATCATGGTACGAGTATATAAAAAGCAATGTGCAATATATGTGAAATATTATAATCTGTAGATAATTGAATTACCGGTGACGAAAACCAAGTTGTGTGCCATTTATCATTTAAACTTAACTGGAGAACTAGTGCTAGAAACATTGCTAGAGTCAAACTTAATCTCATTGCCCAGACCTCGCTGTTGTTTGTCATCAAACCCGACAGTCGTCAGCTTCTATATCTTCATTTATGGATTTCAAAACTCGACAAGAACTTTTCTGCTAACATTCTCTGAAGATGTTATAGTTGGTGATGATGGATAGATGGGAAAATGGTGAATAGACGAAAAATAAATAAGAAATGATAAATCTGCATGTATATGGAACATGTATCACAATTTTTTTTTTAATTTAAAAAAAATTAAATTAAAACTTGAATTTAAACAACTCATTGCGCTGCATTCAAAACATGGATTGTACAAAATACTAGAAACATTTGTTATGGATACACAATCTTTAATATATGGTGATGGATCACCTTGTGTTTTCAATACAGTCTCAACCTTACTGCCTGTTAGCAAGGACCCAGCTAAAAAGTCTGTAACAAGTGCTTTCATATGATGTACACCCCCTTGTAAAATATACACATTTTGTTTGGAGGGGATGGAGAACACTTTAATGCTAGCAGGTAATATAGATTTCAACGAGATAATCCACAAATTTACCACAACTTTTAAGTGTCTAATTAGTAAATTTGTAAAACTATAATCGTCAAAATTCTAGGACGTTATTGATGGATGATCCATTTCCTTTGCTTTTGCAGGAAATTAACTTTAGATACGATGTACCTGTGATCGATAACAGACAATTAAGCATTTGCAACGCATGTACGCACTACATGCAGTTAGTTTCATTCGACTGATGCCCTTAGCATATAATTCATCGTCTTCTTAATTTAATGGAGATTATACATGTATAATTCACAGACAACAATTTGAAATATTAAGTATTTACATGCCAAATGTGTTAAAAATTGGTCTGCGCTCGACTTTCCTGTTATAATCTCATCATTGCGCAATTCAAAAGACACCTAAATATTAATTGGACGTTAATTGCTGTAATGCATAATTATTAGAAAGAAAACATTAGGCCTATACAACATGGTCGTAAATACGAAACCATTCATCATACTGCCACGCAGTTAAACCTATTAAATATCATCTAATTAGGTTCGTTCTATTATTTACGTGTATATGCATACAAGTACATTGCTGCATGTTGTTTGTATCAAGACTATGCACAGATGCAAATTTACACGTTTTGCATTGTGCAGTCAATAAAATACCATGATGCGCCTAAAGAAAAAAAAACCTGAACAAGGCTAACTCGTAATTGATGTAAAAATGTTTAAATTATTGTATACAGCAATAGGTTGTTATTTTAACCATATGCTAAATTAATACAAAAGTAACTGAATTGCAACAGTGTATGTCTGAAGGACATGTATTATAAAGCAGTCCGAGTTTTTTGCAATCGATGAAATAAATTCCATGTGTGTGACTATTTTAAATTTCAACAATGTTCTTTTAGTTCAAAAGTAGTGCACCACAACAACAATTTGAACGAAAGTGATACGAACGTTGCTTGGGTGTTTGAATGTTCAAACAAGAATTTTTCGGATGTAACGACATGATGTTATTTGAAGTAAATTGAAACTAAAATACACGAGTATTTCTACGCTATGATTCAGCATAAGGAAAAATTCCATGAAAAAGATTGAGTTCAAAACCAATTCCTACCCTTTGGTATCTATCCTCGATCCCTCGGTTGCACTTCACCAACATGTCACTCATTAAACGCAGCGTGAATACATGGCACCAAAAACCATTGATTTACGATAAATACGAAAGTGGGGACCGCTGTGATCGTGTCGATTTGAATATATGCAAATTAGCAAATACCACACGTGTTACCAAGTATCTCTGTTATGTCATGTATGCTCCAAAGGATAACTCATAGGTCAATGCATCTTTCGCGGGACGATGCAAAGGTTAAATATTTCACATCAAATAGTCGCCCCCAGGCAAAACGATGGTCAAAGGTCACGTGATGCAGTATTAAAAATCGAACTTAAAAAATGCAATATACCGACTCTTCATATACACAAAGGAGAGAAAAATAAAAAGAACAAATCTCAAATTTTCTTCATCGTCTAAAATCCCTACCTTTCAACCGGTGGTAGCCTTTTAACAGATTTTCCTGGTGTAAAATCCTGCCTCCTTTTGGTTTATTTGCAACCCCGGGCGGTCGCTTACATGATTGGTATAAAACTGCGGCTGTTATACAATTTCATCCGCAACACTCCTTCCAACACCGATTCGAAGCGCTATCTCGGAGTTGAATTTAGCTCACACATGGCAACAAAACTATGAGAGGATAGCGAGCGTACCAACGAGTTCTGGGGCTATGCAGAGCGCAAATATCGGAAAAACGCATAGCGTGGGAAAGGGCCCTCAAAGTGTGGGCGCGATCGTGCCGCCCTCTGATAGCCGACTTCGCAACTTGGCGTAATGTATGTTGCAGACTATTTCGGTGGACATCATTCCACAAAATTACAGCGTCAACTGTCCATAATGTTGTTTCTTTTACGAGTAGGAACAAAACATCTGCTATTAGTGATGCAAACTATCGGAATACTACCTAGTGGCGCTGCATGGCGCCTTTTGTTCTTGTGCAAGGAGTATTGGCGGACGCCATCTTTGTGTACTTTTTGTTCTTTATTTTTGAAATATTAATTCTGGATTTCGTACAGTGGTTATTGCGAGAAATTATAGCTAGTTAATTATATGGCATTATACTTAAAGTAATGGACATCGAGATTTTCACGTTCTGTGATATTTATTACTGCAGAAATGGAGGACGTCAAGACATGTACTGGGAAGAAAAATTAACCCAGTATTTTTTTTTTTTCGACGCCAGCATGCGACAATTCTAAGGAATGATTAATGTTTGATTCAAAGACTAATGGAATCATCCAAGCCAAAAGCTGCACAAGGAAATTAACTTTACTATATGGCGCGCACTGTACATAAATCAAGCATTCTACAAAACAACGAGACTGTTAATAAATTTGTATTATAGTATGAAATAAAAATCTAAAAGGTTCTAGAACATTACATCAATGTTTAGTTTTGTGTATAAGAAACAATAAGAATATGAAAAACAAATCAAATTGTACTAATTAAACTAAACAGTCATCGATTTTTTTAAAGTCAGGATGTTAAGAACGCGTGGAACACTTATGCTAGTAAACGTAGTACTTATCTGTATATATAAACAGATGTTTCACTCTTTTAAATTGTTAGCCAAAGGAAAATTGCTCTATTCCGAAGTATGAGTCCCTCGAGTCTTTAAAGCGCTCCAAAGGAAGTATTGGTGAAACACGCACGTTGTCATGACAACGGTCATAGTATTGAATTTTGAGCAGTTTCTTTTTTTAACTTTTCGGACAATTCTGCTCTTTTTTTTTTGGACTTTTGTATGATGGAGTTCGAGAGGGTAAATGAAGAGGAAATCGATGCCTAGCTAGACCTCTGTAAAGTTTTAAAAAACCGAAAAACGTCATTTTTTCTCGACATGAGACACCTTTATCCTCTCCTATTACCGATTTCCCCAACTTGTTTCATCGGTCAATAAAATTAAGCTACAGGAACCAGTTGATGGCCCATTCCGAAATCATTCCCCTTATCATTAGGTATTTTTGGAAAGCATTTGGCAAACAAAATAAATATAGGGAAAAGTTATTCCTAAAGTGGTGTTGAGTTAAAAAAAAAATGGGTATAAATAACAATATAAATACTATCTTTAGGTGATTTATGAAATAATTTCGTTAGTAAAATTTCCGTATCTGATAAATATTATTTAGAATAATACTGTAATACAGTGGCGGCACTAGAGGGGTGCGGGGGGTGCGGACCGCACCGGGTGACACCATCACAAGGGGTGACACCAAAATGCAACATAATGATACAAT
>JAQGBW010003913.1:0-15052 GCA_034698625.1 Julus scanicus | reverse complement strand
TACATTTTTAATTTTATTGAAACTTTTTTATTTTGAAAATTGGGTGAAGTGCAAATTTTACCCATTGAAATACATAATTTCAGTACAGTTTTCTCGAACATTTGTTTGGTTTAATAATTAGCTTTTGCTTTGGGCTCAATTATGAGAGTTAAAAAAAAATGTATAGGGTACCCTTAATAATGATGTGAGTATATTCAAGAAGAAAAAAAATGGTTTCTTGTCGAATTCTAATGTGTTCTTGAAACAGTATCAAAGATTCAGTATCACAAATTGTGCATTAGAAAAACTTGATAGTTTTCCATGTCATATGTAGCTATACAATTTTCGTTAAACTAAATTGCAAGGCAATGTTCTTGTTAGTGGCTTTATTGTCAATTTCCAGTTCTATAGTACCCTATTTACTTATTTACAAGGTTAAATTACTTCAAATTAAACTGTCCTGGAAGTCGTATAGCCTAGGAGGCTTGTTCATTAACTACGTCATTTTAAAATCGGTCATTCCCCCATCCTCCCCCTCTTGAAAAAGCCTGCGTCATCTTTGTTCACCCCATTCAAATTCAAATCTTTTAACATGAACTGTAACTATCAATAGTGTTTTTTTGTACTTCATATTCAAAGATTATCGCCTTTCAGCGTTAATTGTTTTAAAATTTCACATTTGACATGAAATACATGTTACTTTGTAGCCAACCAATGTCAACTTTGAATGTGCAGGATTATAAATGCCTGAGTTTGTTTACAGAAGTATGATCATATTTGATAGTCTTCATTTCACTATTTCATGTCATCATTAAATGAAATTCTTATATCTGATGTTCAATAAAATTTGTCATGAATCACTTTCTTCCTCCCTGCTAATGTAAGTTATGCAATCAGCTTACCTTGAAATCAGGTAACAAATGCTCTTGGTGAACAATGTTATCAACGATACCTAGCTTACTATGAAAATATAATAAAATATAAAAATATGACGAAGAAAAATTCCGGGTCATTTTTCTTTACCATGAAATTTAATTATCTTTGTGCCTTTTTCTTCTGATTTTCAAGAACAACGACCTGTAGAATATTCGAAATGACCACAACAAAAAGTGCACTGCGCACCTGCACGAGCAATTGGTCACGCTCGAATTAGACTTAGCTTTTCACAAATTGCCAGCTGTTTGTCATTCCTTTTTTTGTGGATTTCTACAGTTTTCACCAACCATTTTCACCACAAGTGCATTTGTTGCAATACTGCTGGGTGTCACAAAAGTGGATGAGTAGTGGGTATTTTGTTCTAAAGACTTGTATAACTTCCCATCTGGCATCTGATGGTTTTTTTTCCCCCAAGATAATTTCTGAAAATGTGTCTAGCTTCAAATACTCAAGAACGGGTTATGACAAATTAATGATGATTGATTAAATGCATATGTGATATTAACAGCTACAGCACATTGTGTACACAATTTATCAAACAAAAGATAGGCATCGATGTACCACCAGACCAAAGCTTAGCTCATTAGTCCGTGGGCAAGCAAGACGATTTAGCATAATTTTATTTTCAGCTAGTTGATTTAATAAATTAAGCATTGGAAAAAGTACAACTAATGTCAATTATGAAGACTTTGTCAAAGATGTTACTCTTTTGCCACCATTAATGAACCTCTACATGCATATACTATTTTTTTCTCCAGTAATTTCGTGACATTTTCTCCACAAATTTCAAGAAATTTCAACGAAATTTTATAAACAAACGAAAATAATCAAAATATGTTACTGAAATGAATATTTATAGCTCTCTCAGTTTTGTGCTTGTATTCAAACAGAATACACATTTGTCAGAGACTCTCTTCGAAATTTCTTGAAATTTCATGAAATCTTTCCTAATATTCCACGAATTTATGACGTACAGCACGAAATATTATAAACTAACTAAAATATCCACTTTATGTAACTGGAATGAAGATTAGTTACCCTGTCAGTTTTGTACCATGTATTCAAACATGCTAACATTTTTACCAGAGATCCCCTTCGAAATTTCATGAAATTTCTCCAAATATTCCACGAATATATGACAGCACGAAATATTATAAACTAACGACTAGTTGCTCTGTCAGTTTTGTACCTTGGGGGTGAGGTTCCAAAAATTTTCGTTTAACAGAAGAAAAAAATGAGAAAAACCTGCAATGACGTGTAGCAATAAATTCAGGTCTAGGTTAGTGTGATATGAGTTGAAAAATACTTCTCTAGGGTCTAATCATAAATAAATCTACAAAAGTAAACAATTTCTTTAAATAATACTTTGTCTTTGTGCAAAAACATTTCTTTCTGTATCTAGTTATTGGATTCTTGATGTCCACTAAACAGATCCTTGAAAGGCTCTTGATAACTGGTTGAACAGCTTTTAGCATCAATTTCGTTAAATATTCAAGCACAATCAAGCACTACAATGGCTACGAGAACATCCACACTTCGTGAGTACAAAAATAAAGCTAAAACACCCTCATATCTCGATTTTTACCCGCACAATTGACCAACATGCAACATAACTGTTTGCATCAGGTTTCACCAATTGCCATTTGAGGGGTCCATAAAGCTAAAAATGGCCTCCTGGAAAGGGTTTTTGACAAGCACACCATGCCTAAACTGTTTGGGGGGTCCTAGAGTTTCCTCTATTCTTAACGTGATATATCCCTAGTTTTGAATGGAATAAGACATGATGGTGTTCTATAACTACGAAACAGTCATGTGTGCTGTCAATGGAAAGGGAAGTGGTCACCAGGGGTGGTCAAGACTCCCTATTCTGATTTTTCAAGTGGCTGAAGGCATGCATTATGCCATGGGAGGAATAATGGGCTACCACACAGTCAACCGCACAAAAAGCCACATTGTTCCAACTGTCATTTAAGCCAAAATAATCATCCTATTTGACTGTCTCTTGAGTGAATGGCGGGACCGTCTTTTATTTCCGTATGATTTTCTATAACCTACGTGGTCAAGAAGGACTCTTGCTACTTGATTTATGTTGTGAAAATCCGCCTATACAGGTCATTCGAGGGCCATAAAATTTGTGGTCTGACTTTAGGCTCCCAAATTACGAAATAGTCTAGAAAATAGCCAAGGGTAAGTCTGCTTCAGTAAAATAAAGCACATTGCTTAAATTCTTTAGCCTGTCTCTTGTATAGACTTGTATAGTGGAGGATGTCACGTGATTTTTCTGAAAACCCGTGAGAAAAGAAACGTTTTTCTTCAATTACGAAAGATGCTACCGATAGGGTTTGTAAGTAGAGAATCACGTTTTGGTGGCTTGCATTGTAAAAGTTTGAAGTTTTAATTTGTGACTATAAAATGACTTTCCCCCAATTTGTGCATTTTTCATGATTTTTGTCAGCCAGGTTTTCAGCAATTTGTTGGTTTGTTCAGTCTGTTAAATAGTCTACATGGCCAGTTTTTAGACAAAGAGTCAAAAAATATACTAATTTAACGTTGTTTAATGGGTGAATGTATTTTATCAGTTATGAGGGATCACAACCCTATACTTTTCAATGGGTCGGACTTGCGAAGATACTCACAGTTAAATGAGGGAGGTTTGGGTGGGGGTGAGAATTGTTTGGGGTGGCTTGATGGATTAGCAAGTGCATCATATTGTTGTTTTTCACTTTGAAATGATAGATTTTTTAAAAATTAACAAACAAATTTGAAAAATGTCCGCTGCCAGCAGGTGGCAGCATAAGATAGGCAGGTTCTGAGTGCAAAAATTCAAATAATAATTTAATTTTTAAAAATCTACTATTTTAACGTGAAAAATGACGCGAACATGACCTTGCTTATTTATAAAGCTATTTTAAACAATTTTTATTTTTATTTAATCTTTTTTTGTTTTACTGTGAGAGTCGCTGCAAATTTTCCCATCGAAAGGTATAGGGTTGTATTCCCCCTTATATAGCAACGGGCGATACAACGTCAGGTACTGAAACGTTAAATACCTTTATGTAGAAAATAAGTTGCACTTCCGTTTCGTTCGTTAACTTCCGTTTCACAGTCGCTGCTGAACTAACACCATAAAACCCCATTTATTACAGTCACTCTGTCAGGCTATTTATCTTCATCTGAAAGATTCCAAATTTATGGATAATACTAGTGCGTGGGATTTCTTCGGTTTTTATGCTTTATTTGCGCAGTAGTGGACATAAAGGGTTGAGGAAAACAAGGATGTAAACAGGGAAACATGGTTAACCATACGGAGAATGAATTGTTTATTTGTCTCGCCAACCAGCATTTAACTACCGTGTATCTAGGTTTTCAGAATTGACAAACGAGTAAATTAATTCCAGGAAACGAAAACACAGAAATACTAATTCTGTTTTCCCAAAATGACATTGCAAAAATTAATTCCATCAATAGTTGTTTCCTCAACTATACATGTAGGTCTGTAGGATCTACTTTTTAAAATGCCAGTAGTAGCGCACTTGTCAATACACTTTGCAGCATACTTTTCAATGTATTTGTTCATATTAACCTTTAAGACGACTGATTTATAATATAATCGTCTCCTTGGTGGAAAAAACAATAGAGATTTCTATTGTTTTCTATTGTTATTTGAAACGTTGTTTTCTATTTTTTTTATTGGTTTTTATGGTTTTCAATTGTTTTCTATTGTTCAGTCAATACAGCTAAACCATAGAAGTCAATAGAAGCCAATAGAATTCAATACATGAACGATAGAAAACAATTAAAACCAACAATGTCCAAATAACAATAGAAACCAATAAATATCTTTATTGATTTTTCACCATGGCTGTTTTTAATTACTGAATACACACATGCAATAAGCATGGGTGTTCTACTCAAACTCACATGGCGTGATACTTGGGCTGATGAAGCAATAAACACCCAATCACAATTAATACATAGTTCACAAAATTCGAATGGTATACTAATGTAAAACATGTCAGACTTGCTAATTAACGTATGTCTCATATCCTAAAACAGCTCTGACTAAACAATTATCAAAATATCACCTTTTGGTATTGATCCTTTAATAGTCGATTGAGCAATTTACTGTTTATTTTAAGCAACCATAAAATTGGTTTTATGGACTTAGAATTAAAAACGCTGAATAATATGTATAGTAATTGCCGATCAAGAAATCGAAGTATGACCAAACACGACATACTATTATTGCCGATTTTATAATACGCTAAATCACTCGTAATGCGTGGGTGAAAATACTTTTCAACTAATTGCAAAAGGTATATATTTGGAAACATGTACCATAAGCTTGAAATTACGTGACAGATTTCACATGGCAACATTCAAAAATGTGTACGAGGTATAATTATCAGAATCCTGTATGACACAATCGTATATTGTACTATATTTATTATTACAGAATACGTGGGCTATTTTAATTCTGCAAAATTTGGTTTCTACAAAGCCAGGAAATGACAACAAATTATTCATCTGAATAATATTGGAGACAATTTGATTACTGCACATGTAGTTAAAGTGGTTAGTCATGAGTGGCAGTAGTTAAAGTTACAGTGTGATGTATCAACCATGATATAGCAAGTTTTGTGTAATATTATATTGTAAATTTTCTCTCTATATGTCACAAGAAGCAAAAATGGTTCATATGACATACTTTTTTGTCAAAAGATGTTATTATCTAAAAGAAAGCTCGACAAAACACAACAATGTAGACGAGATTTTTTGGTGTGATCAGAGTACAAGCTGAAATGGAACACAGCTAATTATCATACAACTAATGATGTGGTAATCATTCATGCATGCACATGAATTAATGTGCAAGTATACATTATGAAACATTATGAACTTAATAAAAAGCAGCTGAGTAAGCATTGTAATAATTCTCGCATGACATACATAAATATCAAATTAGTTGCTTCATATGCAAATACCCCTGTAATATATATAATGTATGACATCCAGAAATGTATAGTATACCTTAATGTAATTCTTGCAGTAGTAAGTGTTAACATATACCTAATATCCAGTATATATGTAAGTTACCAGTAAGCCTAGAACAGCTAAAGGGTGTGTGTGTGTACATGTGTCATACTAACCCACTATCAAGCAGCTTCCTCCATCTTTGTCGTTCGTGTGTGATAAACACGAATTTCAAGTATTACCATTGTAAATTCATAATGGAAGGACATTTTTTAGTCTTGTGTGAAAGGCAAGGTGGGATGTATGCAAATTAAGAGCACAGTTCCCCGTTGTGCACCTGTGATATTCCAAAGGTGTAATCAGACAATCAGCTTCCCCACAGCCAAATTTGCATGACAACTGCCACTGGGGCCAAGACACACAAAAGAGTTGACCTTAACCTTTGCTTGGAGATTGATAATGCAGAATAAACCATCCCTGGATTTTTTTTTCACACCCATGCACTTACCCCCAAAGTGCATGCACGTGCAACCCATAATTGAGAGACAAGAATGCGTCCCTCTGCATTTTTCACCCATGGAGGAATGATCTCACCACTTACTGCACGTAGGTCCAGTTTTTTTCACAATATTTTTTTCAATCATATTCAGTGGGATTAATGGACCAACTCAAAAAATGTCGGTATTTCATACTAGTTTTTCTACCTGGAGAGATTATTATATCGGGTATCATAACCAATGGAATGTGTTATTGTTGTCCATTTAAAAAAATAATAATACCTGATTTATAATCTTTAATTTTTAGAATTTAATACGTTAGTGAAAACAGTTTTTAGTTTAAGATTAATAAAGTACACCAGCATGAGTTTACGAGGCTTGACTATTGTGTAATTATAATATATGTATATTAGCGAACAGTTGTTACTTTCAAAACTTTGTATATAAGTTTTGCTACATCGCACAATAAAACCACATGCAGGTGTAACTTTGTAATAGTGGTTTTTTAGCTTAGTGGTCATTAATTCTTTTCCTGCCATGCAAATTTAACTTTTCCATTATATGATTATTGTTGCATTTTTTACTTCAAACAAATGGCTGTTTGCAACAACTTTTCATTTCCATTAAAGTCCATTATAATGATTCTGACAAATACGAGTAGAATATATACATTATTTATAGTGGAATTATATATTTTCTTTTATACTTTAAAATTCCTTGACATATGTAAATGTACATTGTATATAGGGTTTGTCATGTTTAACAAAACAGACTAGCTGTTCTTTACAAAATTATACTTGAATTTCAATTTAGTATACAAACTGTAGATGGTTTATAACTATGTACCGAGCCCTATAACGACAACAGCCCTATAATGCAATTTCTCCTCAAATTTATAGATTTAATATTTTTTTCTTAGATATTGTAAATTTTTCTTGAATTGCCTTGCTATGAAAGTCGGAACTATACAGACTGCAGTTACATCAGAATGTTCTTGGAAGCAGTAAAATTAGGCATCCTGTGTAATAATTTAACAGTGCTTATATTATCTAATTCAAACTCTTAATTGTGGAAATCTGAGTAAATTTCTATTCAAACTTTTAATACCAATTTCTAAACTGGTAATATACTGGAACTCTACTTAAACCGACCATAATATGTAACTGACTTGTAACTGACAAAAGACGATACTTTTAGTTTGGAATGTGATAATTCACCAAACGTGACGATGATAAACTGCTATCACATGCTATACATCATGGTAGAATATGTTTTCGATATATTTTCAACAACAATTCTTAACGAAGTGTTTTTTTATGCTTCCCTAATGGACTATCAAGTATTTTACGCGCCGAACAACCTTGTTTTTTTTTTTTTAAGACATGTAGTTTTTCTGTTTTTTATTTCGATGTTTTTTTTTTTTTTTTGTTACGGAAATTGTAAATTAGATATTAAGTAGTAGCAGAGATTACTCATTAGGCGTGAATTGCAAATAATAATGACAATGAAAAAACTTAGCTTTAAGAATGTTGTAAAAGTGTCTTGTACAAGGAAGTTAGGCAATTAGCATTCAGCAAGGCCTAACAAAGTGGGAAATTCAGATGAAATGGTATTTTCAAGCAAAACTACTATTCTAGTCTTTTTTAAAAAACATAAAATAAGTGCTTTCCCATAGCAGGAAGGTGGCTTTTGAGAACATGACGATGAGATTCTTGCATCCCAATGATGATATTTTATATTGTCCATCACCGAAGGGAAAATCCCTCACCTGTTTAGTAATAGGAGATCAGAATGCCAAGGTATCACGTTGATGAGGCAAAGATTAATGCGCTATAAAGCCAATTGTTGCCGGTTGAATAATTTGTGATTAAAAGCGAAACCTCTTGAGGTCTGGGTGAAATCCTTAAAAACTTTCCAGATGGGAGCCCCGCAGTCATCTTAAGTAGCTATTAAGGCTAGACGCGTCCACCTTCTTTTCTTTAGCCGCTTCACCCCTAAAAAATCGCACTAGACTGGATAAAAAAGATCGACCTTAAAACATCTAAGTCCGTGAAGTATGAGGCGAGGGACGCGAACAATGGTCGGAAAATAAGCATTGACACGTGAGCGGGGAGATTTCGCAAATAACACCACGCATGTAGTTAATTATTAAGCCTCTCGTGTACCGCGGTCTGGGGGAGGTATAGAGAACGTCACTATGGGAAAATCCCCTATAAGCAACTCAACTATAAACTGGCTTTGGTCCTGTCAAGAGTAAATTTACTGGAGTTAGAGGTATTACTGCAGTCCATTTTTAGTAGGTATAGCTTGGGGACTTTAAAATAGTGCCACCTCAGTCGAAAATCCTCAAAGAGTTATACATAGTTGCAAAAGTAGGTGGTTTTTTTTCACAAACGATAATAACAGTAATCAACGAATAATGATTTTCATGAAAGACAGGGCGATTTAGGAGAAAGTAAACACCCTGCAAGACCCACACCTGCAATGTTAATATTCTCCTAAGATTACAGAAGAAAGGAAAATTTCTTCCAAATGTATTATTAATTTATGATATTTCATCGTTTAATACTGTAATTATAAAAATGAGTAATTGGGTAATTGAACAGATACATCAAATCAAGCTCGATCATTGAAATAGAATTCAGAATTTTTTAACATTATTTTCAAGTTTATAATTTTTTTAAAAATGGGATTCAATAATATTGGAGATAATGTGGAGATAATTGAACTTCTTAAAACAATTTTAATATGTTTGAGGAATGCTCCTTAGCTTGGTCAGTGAATTCTCAACTAAATTTTAGTATTGCATAAGTATATGAGATAAGTTTCTAAAAGCAGCAATATATACATATAGTATAGTACATTTTTGCATAGCGTGATTTCAAAGCATGATGTTATATCAGCAGTCATATATATATATATATATATACACCATGGTTTTATCGCCTCCGCTCCATATTCATTAGTATTTTACACGTCAGTCCGTCATTTTTAATTATCGTTATTCAGTTTTAATGTGTTAAGAAGAGCAATAAATGCTGGTTTATTGCTTTAGGTTTGCACTAGAAAACGTAATGGAGCGAAGTTTACCATTGAAAAACATTGCCGTCTTACTTTTGAAAACTTTTACCACTACAGTGCCACATTTTCGCCATTTTCACATCTACCGCGTTAAATTCATTTGCAACGATGGCACGAACAATTACGAAAATGTTTCTTTTTTAACATTGTGTGATGGCGGAGGTTAATTCGCAGCTGCAGTTCCAGAAAGTACCAATCGTTCCACTTTGCCGACAGCCCATTTAGCCGAAGAAATTACCCGTCTCACCGCAATTACCACACTTTGCCGACAGCTTATTTAACCGACAAATGGGCATAAATAACATTACAATAAATTATCATAAAATTATTCTATTATGGGAGTCGGCGAAATGGAAATTTGTGGGAAACAGCAAAATGCACTGTCGGCGAAGTGGGTTTAAAACCTTACCAAATACAAGCAGGATAACAGTAAACAAATTTACTATTATAACCTTTGGTAAACTGAGTATTTATGAAGATTTTTTACGCGCTATTCCATTAAGAAACTTATAGCCATTTATCGAGAAGTTTTACCCATATGACCGATTACCACACTTTGCCGACAGCCCATTTAGCCGACGAATTTCACCTTATCTCACCCATTAATTTTGGGCAGATTAATCAAAAAATGGGCTTAAATAACATTATAATAACTTATCGTACAATTGATGAGAGTCGGCGAAATGGAAATTTGTGGGAAACAGCAAAATGTTCTGTCGGCGAAGTGGGTTTAAAACCTTACCAAATACAAGCAGGATAACAGTAAACAAAATTACTATTATAACCTTTGGTAAACTGAGTATTTCTGAAGATTTTTTACACGCTATTCCATTAAGAAACTTATAGCCATATATCGAGAAGTTTTACCCATATGACCGATTACCACACTTTGCCGACAGCCCATTTAGCCGACGAATTTCACCTAATCTCACCCATTAATTTTGGGCAGATTAGTCAAAAAATGGACTTAAATAACATTATAATAACTTATCGTACAATTGATGAGAGTCGGCGAAATGGAAATTTGTGGGAAACAGCAAAATGTACTGTCGGCGAAGTGGGTTTAAAACCTTACCAAATACAAGCAGGATAACAGTAAACAAATTTACTATTAACAATTTGATAAACTGAGTATTTCTGAAGATTTTGTATACTCACTATTCCATTAAGATAGCCATATATCAAGAAGTTCTAATTTCCCCCCACGTACTAGCCTAGCTTTGAGGCAGCACGAATTCATGATTACAGTATAATTACTTATCTTTTCTTTCTAAATTAGTTAATGCGTGACCAAGGAATTACCTGTCTTGATACCGGCAGTATACTTTTTGTTGTTGTTTAGGCTTGTGCAACCGCAAACATTGTGTAAGTTTAGTATAGTATAGTCAACCTCGAAATGCATGCAAATCAACAACGGTAGCCCATATTTCAGTGTAACCACAAATTAATTAACTCCCACACGTCCCTCCACCCCCTTTTAATTACAATGCTATTAATTCCAGTGTCCCACTTATGGTCTTGTAAATAAATACACACGCACATACAAACAAGTATAGAAACACGTGCAAAACATATCCCACCATTGAAATATCCTCATTCATATCACCGTTATGAGTGGGAGTTATGATTTATGACATTGCCCATACAAGAAAACATTACTTTCTGGTCTTTGACACGAATGGTAATTTATCCTCTACATTAGCATAACCCATTCTAAATTGCAATTCTCACGCCATTTTGTTTGAACATAACATGTAGATAAGAATAAAAATATGTTCTATTGTTATTGCATTTATATCTCTAACTTTGTAAATAATTCAATTAGCATATCGAACAGGATTTTTCCCACTGATTTCCACAAGTAGCCCTTCTGGGGGTCTTCCATTAATGTCGTCATGACTGCCTATATATTTAGGCAATATAATGGTTCAATATTACTGATAGATATATCAATGTAGCTCAATAAGTCGTGCTAATTTTAACTACTATTTTTAGCACAATCACGATTGACCCAAGATTTCCGTGTGAATTAAAAAATAGGAATTGATTAAATATGTTGAGCAAAAAAAAAAAAAAAAAATGAAAGTTCAGACATGTGAATTGTTTTGCCATTATTTTTCAATGCGTCCGGATGTCTCACAAAATGTTACCATTTTCAATTAAAGGATAAATAATTTCCCACGGAAATCCGTTTACAAATGTTAGTGGACATTATCAAGATGGGCCAGTTTTGTACTTGAACACTACCATTGAATAATAAAATTGTGTATACACTTTTGTGGCGTTAAAGATAATTACGATAATGTAAATATCACATATATACATGTATATTGTTATTAATGGATTGTATATATACATATATACTAATACGTGTTTATAGGGTGGCATTCTATAACGGGAATATACTAAGTTTATTTCGAGTCATATATATATACAGCATGTTTGTAGTTCAGCATTTTTAAGTTATTTTTGGATATGTTAATCCAAGCATTGTGTGTAAATTCGAAAGTTTTATAAACAAGCTTGTTTAATAAGTTTTCTTTTTCTTCTTTTATACAGATGGTTTATATTAATACTTGTACTTTTGGAACTTATCGAAATAACATCAGGACGAACGAAATTACACAAAAGTGTAAGTACAGTTACTGATTAACTTTTATACTTTTATGTCTATATATACTATTTATGTCTTTTTGGTTCTTCTGTTTAATTGAGTTTTAAAGATCAGTGAAAGGGGAAATGGAAACCAAAAGAAATGTCTTGAATTTTTAAAACCTAGGGAAAGTCCGGAATTATGCCTTACTTTGTGTTAAACACCCATTATATGCTGGAATTTCCCTTCGAGATCAGGACATTTCCGTTAATCAGAAATATTTGGAAAAAAAAGTCGTGGAATTGGTAGCTAGGAAAGTATTAGGAAATTTATAGGAGGTGCCTTTGTATGTTCCAAAAAATTTTCTGGACACCTTACTTTTCAAAAAAAAATTAAGGACGTCCATGAAGGAGGGGGGAAATCTGGGCTAAAATGGACACAAGGCGGACAGGAAGTAGAGAGGGGGTTGATCCATTTTCGAAGGAATTTCGGGGACGTCCTTTTTGAATGGCCCCTTTCTGGGAGGAATTTCAATAGTTCAAGCCCTATCTCCAAAAAGGGGCATTGAACAAAACATTTAAGTGAAGATCATTTCTCTTGATTCTGCTAATGAGTTCTGCCTTTAGGTGCAAGGACGTGACCTAACATGAACTCTGTGACTCCCTAAACAAACTCACGTCAGACAATCCAAATGAACCGGGCTGAAACCCAGCATGCGTGCACGGGTCAAAACCCTCCTTATGTTCGGATGGCTTTTCTTTGGCATTCATGTAATGTCAATGTCAGTTTTTTACCTCTTAAGAATGATTCGCTTTCTAAACATCACCTGACATGTCCCAAAAAAAAAATGGCGGAACATGGTTCCCATATCTTTTGCACGTGCGCGTAATCTAAGTAAACAAGCTTTTTTATCATGATGAATATTTTTACTTCACGCATCTTCCTTGTATATAGTGAAACGCTAACACGGTCAGTCAACAATTAGCTACTCCCATAATAAATTTTGGCTAAACAACGGTTTCAGTTACACATCCATTAAACAGAATATCAAATGTTAGGTTTGGAACTTTAAGAATATTACTGAACTGCTGTTATGAAAGTTCATGGGAGAATGTAAAAACAATAGTGAACAAGACTATTTACTACTTGTATAAAGATCATGTTTGATTTAACTTCACTTAATGAACGTTGTTGTGTTAACCTATTGTGCCCACAATGTGATGTTCCAACATGTGACATTTCTCACGTGTTCTTATCAGATCAAATTATAGTGCTATTGTAGGAAAATAACAAAATATTGTATTGTGAAATTTATTTTTTGTTATTTAGTTTTATGTACTTTTTTGTACACATATTTTGCACTAACTTGTTATTTTGGATTCTTTGTTTTCTACTAATTTAATACTATATATGTACAAATAATAATTATTTGACCCATATACAAGTTGAAATGTGAACTTAGGGTCCTGAAATAGTAAATAAAAGTTTAAACTTATGTTCAAAAACTTAGTAAGAACATTAGTACGAAATTCCTTAATTGTACAGTACATTATTATAGTTGAGTTATTATATTTCTTTGAGGCCTTTCAAATTATTAAACAAGTCAAAGGTGACGATAATGTACAAAACCTACAAAATACAAATAAATTCTAAAGCCATAGCAGCCCAAACATTCATTCTTTTAGTCCACCATCTTGAATAAAAAGTATTCCAAAACATTATCTATACCAATAAATATTGTCATGTGTTAAAGTAATCCCAAATTTCACTTTTGGTAAATATTCAAAAATCAATCAAAATTATTTTCCCCAGTTTTTCCAGTTGTTACCACTTCAAACAAAACCGTATATATTTTTCTTGTAAAGGAAAACAGATCTGCTAAACATGTCTTCAGGGGTGTAAAAGTCCAACTTTACCAAACTAAGTTCAAATTCACTTGCCCTCTAAGCATGATGCAACAACGTCTGTCAACGATGTCTGAAGAGGAGTCATAGAGCATAAGCAAACAATCAATTTTCCAAAAATACATGGGCTGAACTGTAGTGGATTCCACAAAGGGGTCTTTAAAATGGATGTTAAGAGGAACAATGGTTCTCATAAAGACGTCCTGTTGTATACCATGTGGTCATCAAACACACAATTGTTCAGTAGGGAAATGAGTAACTGCGCTTTAATACACCTGTACTTCAAACGTTCACAGGTATGAAACCTGACAAAAGTTTAACAAATAATATAAAAAACTAACGTTGAATTGATGTGGTAAAAGCCTTGGGAAGCAAGTTTCATGTCGACCTAGGCGCCTCCTTAGTCTTGCATATTTCCCCTTGATTTGACATAAAATATCCCCAAACTCTCCTACTTTGTTCTCAAATTGCAAAAAAAAAAGCTGTAGAAAGGGCAAACACCCTAAGCGTTAAGAATATCGCCCCATACACAAAGGGGTAACACTGAACTTGAGCTACCCCATGGATCGTTGGGGATGGTGGCCTCAAGAGTGAATTCCATACACGAGAATAACGTTAAGTGAAATGAAATAGACCATATATCGCTGATGGATTGATGGGTAAACAAACATGACCGGCATGCAAACCGCAAAAAGTAACGGAAAAGGCATCGGGTGATTTTTTGTAAAAAAAACTAAACGGATGCTTTGGTGTACCAAAATACCATCAAGGGTAAAAATATGGTGGGGAAGGACACATTTTTCCATTGTCAAAAAGCATCAAAACTAAAAGTCATCTAAAAAATTTGTCCTATAGTGAACCCAAATAAGGGAATCAATTTTTTTTTGCTAGTTACAAGTCGAGCACCTCTATTTAAAAACAAATATTTTTGAAAAGTTGTTATTTGTACCTTAGTTTTAGTTATTAAGCTAAGTATCCACCAAAAGAAACTTGCCACACAAAAAACATACTCAACAAACATACACTTACAAACATTGATGTGTCCAGAAGTGTTTGCGAACAATGTGGGGAAAACCGATGTTTTTCCC